>OY757912.1:103223565-103336065 GCA_963585895.1 Sepioteuthis lessoniana
CCGTGTCCATTTCCTACGACGATAACGACAACACCACGGGCACCAGTGATAGCAGTTGATAGGGTCTTATCAAGGAGTCAAATAAATCTAAAATGCGTATTTAAGCTAAACAGAGTTACTTGAAGTAGAACTGTTTTGATATTTAAAGTGCGCACTTATGCTAAACTGAATTGTTTGAAAATGAACTGTTTTGATATTGAAACTTTACTTAAGCTAAACTGAAATTGTTTGACATTGATTGTTTTGACATTTAACTGTATGTGGAACAAACTATGCTTATAGTCTAACTGAATTGTTTAAATTAGAACTGTTTGACTAAACTATATAGCTTGAAATAGAAATGTTTTTGACAATTAAACTCTGCTTGTGTTAAACTGATCGTTTGAAATAGAATTGTTCAAGAAAAAAAAAACATTATATGGAGAACAATATCATTGTATTGTTCATAATAAGTTAAAACATGTTTTTTTTTTAATGTATTTTGGACGTCATGTCGATCCAAGCTCCCCTGAAGATTGTCTCCTTAAGGGACAGTCATGACTTTCTACCCTATTTTAATTATTTCGCAGTTAAAAATATAATATATATATATATATATATATATATATACATATTGGAGGAGAGAGAGTGAAAGAGAGAGGGAGAGAAGGAGAGAGAGAGAGAGTAGATGCACTCGTGGTGTAATAGTATCGTCGTGGGAAATGCATGGGGACTATTCAGCATGAGGCTCTGGGTGTTTCACATAGCGTTTGAACATTTGGAAAAGGTGTGGATCCAGCTATGCGTAAAAAGAGGAAATGGCTGGGCCTTTTAACTTTGGTATGGTAACCGGTCTATGAGAAAGAACACTATGAATGCAGACCGGTTAAACTCAGTGTAAAAATTGACCTTGTGCTATATCCTCTTTGCGCGTGCATTTATATATATATATATATATATATATATATATATATGGAGAGGGAGAGAGATTAAGCGAGAGTGACATTCCTGTCGATCATCATAAGAAAAAATATCAAGTTTTTAATTAAGCAAACGTTGATAGATCTAATGAATGAAAACAGCTTTACGCTAACAAAGGCAAGAAGCAGACGATAACCCGTGTAAACTATAACGGACGCAAACTACGCAGATTATATAGTGCTTCTCGAAAATAAACCTTCTAAAGCTGAATCCCGGCTGCTTGGTCTGGAGCAGGCAGGAAGGGAAAATGGTCTCCATCTGAATGATGACGAAACGGAATACATGTGTCTTAATCGAAAAGTATACACCTCCACGCTAAATGCTGATTCTCTTAAACTAGTGGACAAGTTGACGTAGAGGTGCATACGATAAGTTTCCAGACTTTTTCGTATGGACACTTTTATTGATACTACATACATGAAACTCTAGTCCCCTTCGAAGTAATCTCCTTCGGCTGCAATCCACTTGTTGTACTGTTCCAACAATTTCTGGGAGGCCCCATGGATGTCCTCCTATGTGAGCGTGTGAATGATCTTCGTTACAGCCTCTTTCGCCACCTCAATTGTCTCATGACGACAATTTTGAGCTTAGGGAATAACCAAAAGTCACAGAGAGCAATGTCTGGACTATACGGAGGGTGAGGAACTGTCTTGATCCCCATCTTGGTCAAATAGTCTACGACAAGGATGAAGTTGTGAACTGATGTATTATCCTTGTGGAAATGCCACTGATACGATTTGAAGAGTGCTGGCCTCTTCCGACAAAATCTCTTCCTGAACTCCCTTAAAACCTCAACAGAGTAACCCTAACCCTAACCGTTTGGCCAATCAACTCTGGTCTATTGACGTCCCTACTCCTCCAACATCTCTCATCATCCCTCACAGATTCCTGCCTTCCTTGAATCTCTTATGCCACTCAAAAACAAATGCAATATTGTCCAAAAGCTGTCTGAAGCGTTCCATAGTTTTCTGTGGTATTTTTCAACTTTAAAACATATTTTTGTTACATATCGTTCTTCTAAAATGTCAGATTGCATTTTTGAAATTGGTCAGTTATCTCATAAGATGTATAGTAATAGCATAGTAGATTTTCAAGAATCTACGACAATTTTAAATCCCCGTACAAAAAAGTCTGGAAACTTACGTATGCCACTTGTACCTCGGAAGCAGCGTTTCATCTACTGAAAATCATATGAATATGTGAGCAGCAAAACCATCCAAATAAGGCAAACGAGACATACGGGAAACAGCTAAAAAAGTAAACGCTACCTCATAAACGTCCTTGTGCTATGAACCCCTTTACGTGCAAGTGTTGGACGACCAACAAGAAATTATCTGCAACAGCTCTATTCGGAGACAGGGTGTAGTTTAGAAGACCTGCCGGAACCAATGGTTGATTAAGATGAATAGCAAGTGAGAGTGTCAGAGATATCCTTCCTAGCCGTACGACGTGATGATTATATATATATATATATATATATATATATATATATATATATATATATATATATATACTGTGCTAATCAGAACTAAAATGCTACATGGGCGATTATACGCATGACAAGGAAGTTGGTAGAGAAGTTGGTGCCCATCAATACTCTTATGAGGTTTGTTTGTTATTGTGTTTAATTGTCTGTCGATTGCAACTTAACAGAATCCTACAAGAGTCTTCGTTTTGAATGGATGTGTACTAAACAATACGAGCTTGATTCGAAAGAACATATGCCGATAATTAAAGACATCAGATATCAAAATATAGTATTTCTGGTTAAATAGAGTGAGAGATTTTCGTCTGATGTACAAATATGCTTTAGATCTCATAAACACTCGGGCCAACGCGGAATGATCCATCATTTCCACATGGTAAGCAATATATTGTACTGGCTACAGAGTAAAACTCTTGGATTTTCCACTCTAACGACGCAAGTGACTATGGTTTTCCTTTCACTTGTTACTCTACATTGGTGAGAGAGCCCAGTCTATTTCAAATTTATCCATAGCTGGTGAAGACTACATGGCTTCCTGCAATCCCCGAGAGTAGCGCGCAATGAAATGTTAAAAATCCCCTCCATAATTTGTACTTGACTCGCTAAATTCATTTTCAACAAAGATAATTATTCCGCCCTAACATAGCAGCATTACTAAGTTATATATAGCCTGGCATTTCCTATGGACAGCATCAATGTCCGGAAAAAGGAATGACACTATTCGGCCTTGTGACTCAACGTAGCAAAGGTTGGTAAATAACAATAGCAGCAGTTGCTCTAACCGTGGGTATACTTATTGCCCCACGACAGCGCTGATATCTCAGCACAGTCCTGGATTTCGGGAAATTGACGAACGCCATGAATAATTTTTTTTTAAATCGGTCTGAGTAACAAGTGAAAAAAGCTCTACATATCTTCGAATGATTTAAAAAAGGGCAGTATATATATATACACACACACACACACACACACACATATATATATATATATATATATATATATATATATATATATATGTTAATTTCATTCGACGGTAAACATTACATCACAGGCACCTCCACACACACACACACACACACACACACACACACACACACACATATATATATGTGTGTGTGTGTGTGCGTGTGTGTGTGTGTGAAAGAGAGACCAAGAGAGAGACAGAGAGACAGAGAGATTTCAGTAAAATACATTATATTGGATCTTTTCTCTTAAAATATTTATCATTAAAAAGGAAATATTTTTGCCTATACATTTTATATTCTCTCAATATTATCTCTCTGATAGAACTAATTAAACATTATACTTATAAAATATTTAAACGAAGTTACCATGATATCTTGATCGGAAGTTCTCTAACTGAACGAAATAAAAAGACTGTAATGTGCTGGGAATGAGATACCCAACCTATATTTAATGAAACGTGTCTCCGAAATCACTGTTTACATGAAATGCATCTCAAAGCCTGCTAGAGAATACGAAATGAAAAATGAATTTTTATGTAATTCATTTTACAGTACGGGAAATAGTACAAAAAAGCCAATGCTAAGATAAAAAAAAAACTAATTACATGCCTAAGTTCAAATAAATATTGGCTACAAAAAAATTCCGCTGCAGGCCACAAATCAGTAATCTGTGGACTAAATATACCCCGCTGGCTGCGTCTTTAAGATCTGAGTCCGAACGGATTGATAATAGATGAATAAATATATAGATAGAATTTAAAGAAAATCAAAATTTTGACATAACCTCATTTGGTTGATAAAAGGAAGAGTAACATATAACATTCAAGGTCAAGCACACACACACACACACACACATACGCATGCGCGCGCGCGCACACACACACACACACACACACACCCGTGCGTACGCGCACACACACACACGCAGACATCCATAAACACACGTACACGCATGTATATATATATATATATATATATATATATATATATATATATATATATATATATATATATATATATACGAGGATCATTAAATAAGATTCCAACCTTTTTTGGTATGGGCCTTTTTATTGATAGTACACACATGAAACCCAAGCCCCCTCCGAAGTAATCTCCTCCGGCTGCAATGCACTTGTTGTACCGTTCCTACAACTTCTGAAACGCCCCATGGAGGTCATCTTGTGTGACCAAGTCAATGACCTATGTTAAAGCCACTTTCATCTCCTCAAATGTTTTATAACGACAGCCTCTGAGCTTAGGAAATAACCAAAATTCACAAAGAGCAAGGTCTGGACTATAGGGAGGGTGAGGAACTGTCTTGATGCTCATCTTAGTCATATAGTCTGTGACAAGGATAGAGTTGTGGACTGGTGCAATGTCTTGGTGGAAATGCCATTAACCTGATTCGAAGAGTGCTGGGCTCTTCCGACGGAATCTCTTCCTGAACTCCCTTAAAACCTCAACATAGTAACCATAACCCTAACCCTAACCCTTTAGTCATGTTGAGCAATTTTATCTTTTTGTGTCAATCTTCCTTATTTGTTGTTAATTTTTTTAAAAATCAAAATTAATCTTGTTTTATAATACAGCCGTTTATTATTATTATTATTATTATTATTATTATCATTATTATTATTATTATAGTAGTAGAATGTTTCTAATTTTTCTTCATCATCCTTTATACATGAATATAAATTAATGGCTTCATTGATTTTTATGGCATACCAATTCCTCTGGGATGATTTTCTAATTAGATATTAAAGAATCAAATTGAATGCAACTGTTTATATTTTTCGAGACGTTTCTTTAAAGATTAGTTTTGCTTACGGTTATATCATGTATTCGTTTGTACTTCAAATAGTTTGAACACATCTGTATGTTTTTCAAGAGTTCCTATCTAATATCTATATTTTACACACGATTTCATGGTTTCATTTACTCTTTTCTATTTAATCATGATCATTTGTTTACACATGATTAAATGGATTCAAATAACTAATAACAATCAGTAATAAAGAATAACAATCGCAAGTTAGTATTGTTAATACAAATGATTTGTTCACAGTTATATTGTTTCAAGTATTTCTATCTGCAAGAAGGAATGCGCCTAACGAATCTATAATGTGTACAGTCCTAGAATAATCTATTCACAGTAAATGCTGGGTTACACGACCATGGAGAACTCTGAGGTGTAATGTTTATCTTCGTAGAAAATGGACACGGTGAAACGAGTTCAAATCCTTGAGGAGGCTATTTACATTTCACATAGAAAAATACCCTTGGTAATCGAATTATCCTACTTCAAGTTATGGGTGAATAGTAGAGTAGACTGGGTTATTTAGCCTTGATTAGGCAACTGGTTTAGGTGAAGGAAAATTCTGAATTCAAATCTCTTAAATTCCGTTTAAAAATGAATATTGAGTCACATACTGCCCGTGAAGAGGAACTGGTAAATACATGAATGAGTAGCAGAAGGGAAAAAGAAAGAGAATAACAGGAGAGCACAGTTCAACCAGAAAACAGCCACTAACGGAACAAAAAAGAATTAAAAAAACAATAACACTAAGCGAAATAGTGAGTGGAGATCTTAACGAATACAATTACAGCAGAACAATTGACAAACATTCTAAGATCACAAGAAGCGCAAATGGAACAAACACATCTACCGGGCGCATATTCTAAAAACATGTCAGAAATCTCTGATAACTTTATGGCTAAAACGATTTCATAGTTTAGCTATGAACTTAATTCTGGCCATATATTTGATTCATGATACTAAAAGTTAGGACAATATTTTTTCTGTAGAATTTGTAAGTAAAACCGAAGCTTAAAAGAAACTCTACTTATCAAAAATCTTGATTGAGTCGAACTAGAATTCTTAACAAATTTGATAATTCTGAAACAAAGGATTAGACTTTAAAAAGTGAAGGACCTGAATTAAATATTTAGGAAAGAGCTATCTTTATAAAACCACTTGTTACTAGCGAATCGATTTTATCGAAACAAAAAGCAGACGACAACAAATGTTGATATGCCATAAAACACAACCAACCAACCGAAATGATGATTTCAAGATCAGAAAGTTTGAAAAACACCCCTGGAAAACTCGGTATCTTATAAAACCAGAAAATTAGATTAATCAGACAGTTGGTCCAGTCGTCGGGAGATGTAGAATACACAGGCTGCATCTCGACAGAAGGGTAAGACTCCCCCAACGAGTGTCCTGAATATGACACTAAATAATCTGATGGTGAAGCTTCAGTAATGTTTGAGCTTTGGGGAATGCGGAGTACCCATTCAACGTCATCGCTTAAGATCCACCCTGAGCTTGGGTGGTAGCACCTGATTGGGTCTTATCTATGAGTCAATTTGGCATCAAATAACATACACTAGTTGATATGCCATAAAACCAATCTAAACAGTTCTAATCGGACAACAAATACAAGGCATTCGTTTTTGAATATGAAGGTTTCAAGCCCATCACAGTCGTCATTAAGACACTTAGTTAATATTTGTATTTTTAAATACGGATTTTGTATATTTATCATACATGCCAACTTTCCAAAAAGCTAACAGTATATTTGTGTGCTTTTCAATTTTAATTTCAGATTATAAAGAGAACAAAAAGCACATGAAATTAGTCATAAAATTCTAATCCGAAAATTGCAATAATTTAGCTGTTTTCGTCAACCGCAAATGCAAAATATTCCAACTGTTTTCAAATTCCTTAGGGGAGATCCGCTGAAATGTTTTATTTTTTTATCACTGGATTTCAATCTTACCATAACACGAATGTTCGCCGTCAACTATTATGGAAAACTGAGTAAAGGAAAGGCATTAGAATGAAAGATATTTCAACCGAGTGCCAACGTTCACTTAATCTAAAATGTACAGAGAGTACAGCAGACAGAAAAATACACTTCTAACTGCATAAAGGAGAAAAAAAACTACAAAAAAAAGGGCACCGACAACAAATTTATCATTTTGTAGGTGAAATCAAAATCATATTTTGCTTATTCAAAAATATCTGAGTCATTAATATAACCGATAGGAACATAACATGGTTTTTGCAACCCTCAAATATCTAAAACATTCAGCAATCAAAATAATAACCCTCCCCCTCAGTTTCAGCAAACGCGACTGTAGAATACACCGACTTAATCTCTGCAGATAGTTAAGACCTTCTCCCAACGAATGTCCTGATATGGCACAAAACAATTCGATGATAAAGCTCCAGTAATGCAGGAGCTTTCAGGAATGCAGAGTACCCCTTCATTGCCATCGCTCCCAGTTCCACTCTGGCCCGGAGTAGTAGCACCTAACAGTGTCCTATCTATTGGACAAATATAACTGATTGACATTTAAACAGAGTACAAACAAATGACTAATACTAAATTGAATTTTTAGAAATAGAACTGTTTTGAATATTTCACTGAACAGAACGTGTGTTATATAGCCGAAAAATAATTAGTATACATGGAGGAAAAATGATGATAACACTGATTATGAAGTTACATTACTTTCATTTTATTCTCAAAAGGGTTTGAAGCTTCTGTGGTGTTAGAGACATATGAAGACAAGGAGGCGAAGACTGTTTATTGACCCATAAATTCTCTTGATCATTTCACGCTGTCATAGTCAAGGCCCCACTTAGCACTTCTGCCTCTCGACCGTGGAGTACTCAACCAGAGGCCTGTTGTGGGCCGCTGCCCAAGCGGGATGCTCTTAGTGACTGCAAGATTATACTGACTCAAGACTCACACTGAAACTGCCGGAGACCCTCAAATGGACATCTGCATATATCATTTAATCACGCCCACGATTTTTGATGAACCCCGTGACTACTTCCATTTATTTTAGCATGTAGAAAATTTCCATTTGAATAGTTTGTCATTGCCATTGCTCCCAGGTCCACTCTGGCCCGGAGTGTTAGCACCTGATATGGGTTAAATAGAACTAACTGCATACTTATACTAAACAGGATTGTTTGAACTAGAACTGTTTGACTAAATTGAATAGCTTGAAATAGAAATGGTTTGAACAATTAAAATATACTTATATTTAAACTGCGTGGTTATGCTAAACTAAATTGTTTGAAATAGATTTGTTTTTTGTCATTAAAACTGTACTTAGTCAAAACTGATTTGTTTAATATAGAATTGTTTTGACGTTTAACTGTGTGTAAACAAAATCTATACTTATACTAAATCAGCTGATGTAGAACTGTTTGAAAAAGCTGAATCGCTTGAAATAGAAATGTTTTTGACAATTAAACTTTGTACTCATGCTAAACTGATTTTTAATAAATAGAACTGACTATTTGCATAAAAATGGATTTGGCGTTAAATAACCTATAAAGGCTGATGTGCCATAAAACCCAAATAACCAACCATCAAATTTTACATTTATGAATTAACTCTTTTGTGGCTAGAGTGCTATGAACAGAAGAAATGAGTTTACTAAGTTGTTTCATCTTTATCTGGCATTGCAGCAATGTGGAAAAAAAAACAACTACGCCTGGTGGTATATTAAGATATCGTTTTTGTTCACAGGGTCAGTGGTCATGACGCATAAGAGTCTTAGCTTCCCTGACACAAGTGTCATCATCTGACGAAGGTTCTGTTGGCCGTACAGCTATTTTTGTTTTGTTTGCACCAGCAAGTGTTATTACTTTCCCTTTCTTTCTTTCTTTCTTTCTTTCTTTCTTTCTTTTCTCTTGATGTATATATGCATACGAGGATCATTAAATAAGTTTCCAGACTTTTTTCGTATGGGCCTTTTTATTGATAGTATACACATGAAACTCTAGTCCCCCTTCGAAGTAATCTCCTTCGGCTGCAATGCACTTGTTGTACCGTTTAAACAACTTGTGGATGGCCCAATGGAAGTCCTCTTGTGTGAGCGTGTCAATGACTTTCATCACAACCTCTTTCGTCTCCTCAATTGTCTCATAACGACAGCCTCTGAGCTTAGGGAATAACCAAAAGTCACAGGGAGCAAGGTCTGGACTATAGGGAGGGTAAAGAACTGTCTTGATGCCCATCTTGGTCATATAGTCTGTGACAAGGATAGAGTTGTGGACTGGTGTATTTTCCTGGTGGAAATGCCACTGACCCCGATTTGAAGAGTGCTGGCCTCTACCGACGGAATCTCTTCATGGACTCCCTTAAAACCTCAACATATTAACCCTACCCATTTGACCAATCAACTCTGGTGTATTGACTTCCTTATCCCTCCAACACCTCATCATCCCTCACAGACTCCCTGCCTTCCTTGAATCTCTTATGCCACTCACTAACTGATGCTCGATTCGTGCAAGATAGTCGAAAAGCAGTCTGAATCAATCCATGCGTTTCTGTGGCATTTCTTCCAAGTTTAGAACAGAATTCTTTTGTATATTGTTCTTCTAAAGTGTCCTCACGTCCAGATTGTATTTTTGAAATTCACCAGCTGTGACAATCAGGCTTTAGTAGGGTGTATTCCAATTCCTGCTGTAGCTGTTCATTTGAACCTGAAATCATAAAAATTGGTCAGTCATCTTATACGATGTATAGCAATAACATGCTGAATTTTCAAGGGTCTACGGCAATTTTAAATGCCTGTACAAAAAAGTCTGGAAACTTATTGAATTCACCACGTATATATATATATATATATATATATATATATATATATATATATATATATATATATATATATATATATATATATATATTATTGATCAATAAGTATGGGCCATTCAGAGTACATTTTACTACAATATAATATATAATAGTTGCATATATGAGAAATATTTCCAACAAAGATAAAGTGCATTAACAACGAATTAATTTATTATGAATTAAAAGTAGACATTTTGGCACCGAATAAATGTTTTTTTTTCAATGAGTAAGCTACACACATATGAATGCGTACACTTATAAATACAAGCATAAAAATATACGCTCAATATGTAGGCCGATGTGATTGAGTATAGAGATCAGTCTTATATTGTAAAATAAAATAATACACCTCAGATACTAGCAAAGATTATTAATCATCTGATGGCGAAAAAAATTCAGAAAGCCGAGCAATTTTTTCTAGTCTTCAATAAAACAGAATCGATCAAACTTACTCAGACATATATACTAATATATACACTTAGCTATATATATATATATATATATATATATATATATATATATATATATATATATATATATATATACTCCATTTATTACTTGCAACCGTTATATCCATGATTCTTAAAATCAAATTGAAAGGCGATTTACGATAAGAAAATCAATTTAAACTGTCCCAGCAAACAGGGAATCGCTCTAAAGATTTATATAATACAATTAAAAGGAATCTTGATTTATGCAATTTTCTGTCTATATTTGTTTCAACTATTTGTTCTGCTAGCAATATTCACTGAAACTGATTTGAATGAACAAGATAGACGGGAGACAAAATCTGGATAATGGTCTCGCCTTTAACATGAGCTTTTCGCTTTGTTTAACTACTTTGCATGCCAGGAATCAGTTAACGTGGCCCATTGCATGATAAACTGACTAGAATAAAGTGTCGACCTAAAGTCGGTCAACAGTTTCAGAGAAATTATTAAATATTCGCTTACTCTGGCAGATAGGTCTCAACTTGTTTGCGTTACCTGGACTTATTATGTGGTCAATAATATGAAGAAGTTGCTTAAATTCAGTTATTTCATGGGAAACCTAGCTTTAAGTCAGGTTTTTATCGTATGTTCAGTCAGCAATTTCATGATGAAATTATTATGACATAGAAAAATTTAGAAACAAAATGACTGCATTACTTATAAATACAGATACCCACTGTATGGTAGTTACTGGCACAAAGCATTCTTTCGGAAAGCCAGGTGAATTTCCGAATCAATATTTCTACTTTTTCTTTGAGCTAATAGCATTATGAAATGCATGGATCTGACAATTTTCCACCCAGCTATAGTTTAGTAGAAGGCATAATGTAATCTTAAACCTTGGTTAACAAGTATTTTATATGAGAAGACGTTTCTGAATTAAAAGGTGATATCTGATATCTATAAGGCAATATGCTGACGATCTTAGTTTAATGGTTACAGTTTTGGTAAATATACTCAGCTGCGCAATTTCAAGACCTGAAAGGGGCTGTCTATACTTTCTATAGCACGAATCCTCTTTGAAAAGATCCGATATTCTAACCTCGAGCTCTTTGTAAGGCAGAATGGGATCTTAAACATTGGTATATCAACCTGTCGAGGAGAAGGAAACCTCTGGTTTTACACTAATCATATACCTGTAGACTTGGGTGCGTAATGCTATTTCTTCCCAATACAGAGGACATGAGCAGCATGATATTGTATACTATAATGGTATCAATCACAACAGTAATATTAACGGATTTATTAATTTCTGGGTTCGGCCCATGGCGACACGAGGAGAGAAACACAATTCTTAAAAGCCTATCCTAACCATTGTATGCTGACCCCACCCCAACGCACGGCGCATCTTGTAATTTTAAAGATCTCAATTCATTTCTGACGGTCAAAATCCGAAAAACCCAACTGTAGACCCCAACGGCAGAAAACTCAACTGACGTCTTTTCAAAATCCTCAAATTCCCAAGACCATCTCTTCTGACCATGAAGTCCTCCACACTCTAACCCCATTTCTTGTCTGGGGGTTTATCATGACAAACGGTTATTGTCATATCCTTTCAGCGCGAGCGTAAAACTGCACTAACTGACGATGCACCAGGACTAAGAGATCCGAATGTTTCAAAACCTTATCAAACTGAATGATAAAATATAATTAACGAAAAACAATTAATTCGAAAAATCATTCCTTAATTATATAACAATGAGCTGCCCGTGGTGTAACAGCAATTGCCGTAGGTAATGGACACGGCGACATTCGGTCAAATTCTGGACGGAGTTGATTGCATTTCACATCTTACTAATAATTTGGGGAAGGTATGAATCCAATTATTCTGACTCCAGCTAAAGGTAATTAGTAGAGAAGACTGAGTTCCTTAGCCTTGGTTAGGGAACTTGGCTTGGAGAGGGAAAACTCTGAATTCAAAACTGTAAAACACCGCATAAAAACTGACCATGTGTCACATCATCCTCATGATGAGGGTTTGGTAAATACATATACAAGCAGCACAATTACGAGCAAAACATGTTACTAGACATATTAACGATAGATAGATAGATAGAGAGAGAGAGAGAGAGAAAGAGAGAGACACAGAGAGAGAGAGAATGTGTGTTTGTGATAGAGAGAGAAAGAGCAAATCTTGTTTCAGCCTTTTTCAGATCAATCTAATGGCAACATTTGTGAAGAGCTATATTGTATTAACCTTTATTTTGGACAGCGTACATCCTATACATAAAGGAGACTGCCATGATAGCCCACACATGCACTTAAATCCAGGAGCAACTCTATTGCTCCGGGAATTTTACCATTCACCATAGTATTACTTCCGTCGTCAATTTTTTTAAAAGAAGTACAATCATAAAAATTGTTCATGCACAAAACATAAATTTGTATTACTGATGTCTTTTCTCCAGGCCAGTTTTATTAACGAGAATTAACGATCCGTTGATATTTCATCCTCTGCTCTAAGCTAAGATGCTTTTCTTCGAGTAAAAATCGAGATGTGCTTAAGCAAAAATAAGCAAGGGAAAATATTAAATTTCATTTAATAAAAACGATACGAGTATAAAATCAAAATGAAAATTAAAGTTAAATCTATGCTGATATAGTTATTTAGATATATAGTTATTCATTTATTTGTTTATTCAGATATTTCTCATCACATTTGCTGTAAAGATGCTACATGTTTGCCGTGTAATTTAAAAGAAATATGCTGAGCAGGTTGGACTGATAATTACATAGATAAGTAACTGACAGTCATTAACATCTGTTGACTTCTCTCTACTTCCGTAATTTAAATCTTGATCTACGTATGCTTTATCACTAATATTGAAATCACTTTATTTAGAAATATGGGAAATCATGCAGAAAGAGAGAAATACACACACACACACACACACACACAGAGTGAGACATATATATATATATATATATATATATATATATATATATATATATATATATCACTTTTTTATACCATCTCATTTTCAGTTAGTGGTTCAGCTATGATCACTGGAGGACGAACAAACCAAACACTTTTGGTTGTTTTTCAGTGGCAAATGCTTGTGCATGTTGTGAGAGATTGAGAACTAGTAAATGTACCTTTGAAAGAAAAATCATCATCATCATCATCATCATCATGTCGCGCTGGTAGCACGGATATCTCAGACCCTCTCTCGCCATTCCTCCCTATCGTTCATCGCCCTAGGTAGGTCTTCAGGACAACATCGCGTATCCTCACATAGCTGCTGAATGTATGTTCGTGCTGGTCGTCCTGCTTTTGCACGGCCATGTGTGAGGGTCCATAAGAGTACATCTCTTATGAGTTCGTCCCTGCTTCACCAGCAGTGTCCTGTGTGTCTGGTTCGTCTAACTTGAATAGTTTCCGTGATAGGGGGCAGGTGGCCGTACAGTTGGTGTCTTGTGGGGTGTTGCCGCCAGGACTTGTTCAAGATTGCACGCAGCATTCTTGTGTAATTGCCGTCTAGCTTCTTCTCCAGCCGTCTTGTTAGCGTCCATGTAGTGCAGCCATATAGCAGTATCGATGTGACCGCTGCCTGGAAGAAACTGCGTTTCATTTTATCGGTTAGGTCTGATTTCCATATAATCGATAGCCTATTGATAGCTGTCCATGCTTTCGTTAACCTCGTGTCGATGTCCTTTTCGGTTGATTCGACGCTGCTTTCCAAAATTGAAAAAAAATTGTTAAATGAAAGTTTGGAATGGTAGCCAAAAACCGCCGTAAAACAAATATTTACTTCATTATTTGATGTACGATAGAACAGTAACATGCAATACTTCACAACGTCAAAATGGATATGAAAGTAATGACAATAAAGAACAACTCTACTCTCTCTAGATCACTTAAACTGTTAACTCACCATCAGATACAATCTAGAGTCATACCTAGAGTTTGTTCTATGATAAATATTTAAAAACAGCTTCAGTTAATTCTGAAACTTTCCCAGGGAATGACCCAGAAGATAAAATTTCGGCACATAACCATTTTAGCGGTTTCAGTCTTAGGTATCTTGCATATGAAGTCGAGTGATGAAATGAGATAACTAAACAAAAATCACTATCTTTGATGAGTCTATATGTAAATAGAAAATCATGTAAAGATATAACTGTAGCGTGTTTGATCCTCACAGTGAGCTACACAAAGTTGATTTTCTTCGAGACTGAACGAGTCTTAGAATCTGACATCCTGACATAAATTTTAAGATTTCATCAGGATATTACATTGATATCGACGGAGACGTCCCCATTCTTTTGGCATCGAGGAAATGAGGAAAGCTACACGGAAGAAGACATTAAAATGCGGAGACAGACATTAAAATGCGTAGGCAGCCATCAACCTCATCCTAAACTTTCATCTTTTAACTCTTCGGCTTGAAAAGCTGATATGATAAGCGGTAACAAAAACTGAAACATCTTGACAGACTATAGTCATTAGTCAGTGTCTATCTTCGCATTTGAATGAGCCCTTTTTTTATCTTTAGCTGTTCTGCTTTTTTAAATAAAATATTATCCAGTTTCAGGTATGATTATTGTAGTAGGAGTATAACCAGATAGGTATGTGAAGCATGGTAAACGGCAAGCTGTAATATCAATCGGACTCATTGTAGGCTTAGGATGGAAGAACATAAAACGCAATTCAAATGTTAGTGGTATGAGCTTTCGTTTTTGTTTTTGTTTTTTTAATCCGTTTAGTCTATGCGACTGTGAAAGGAGGAAGAAATGAAATACAAACACCACGTGTACCGTAAGATTCTTCGTTTTACAAAGAAAATGGTTCTCCCCAATTCTTTGTTCTTCGCTATTTCGCAGTTAATTGCAAGCGTTTATCTCCTCACTCCAAGGCCTAGTGTGCATGGGCAGTAGAATACACCAACTGAATGCAAGTTTCCCTTTATTGCCTTTTAATCCAGGTCCGTACTGACTCGGAGTGATAGCACGGATTAGAGTCCAATCTATGAGTCAAATAAAACTGTTTGAAATTTAAACTGTGTAAACAAATGACTTATGCTAAATTGAATGGTTAGAAACAGAACTCGTTGACCATTTTATTGCGTGTAGACTAATGACTGTCTTCTGAGTTGTTAATGACATATAGTGATGTTTGATTCTGTTTAACTGTGTGTTAATGAATGAATGAAGTTGAATCGTGTTAAATAGCAATACTTGTAACCATTTCCCTGTCTGCAGACGCGTGAAGGATGTTGTATAGAATTATTAGTGTTAGATGGCAATGACTAAACCCATTTAACTATATGCGAGAAAATGAATGCTATTAACAAAATGAGTTTACAAATCATATATATTTAATATCTATGTATATAAATGATTTGGCATTAATAAGCTACAATAATTGATATGACATAAAACCCAACCTAATCCAATCTTCACTCCTAAACAACAGAACAGGAGCAGATACCGTATCACGAAATCTCCTGATATATATATATATATATATATATATATATATATATATATATATATATATAGGGTTACACTGAATACCCTATCCCCACTTCTGCCTTGGGTGGGAGACACTTTTAAATCATTACTTCTGCAAGGCCGGTCAAAGAGTGCTAGATTACTGCTGGCGCATTGGAAGAGATTAAAATCTCTAAACTCTGTCATGTCCCGGAAAGCATTTAATTATAATGTAACATCGCCAACCAAGGCTACGGGCGATCAATCTGACCCCATAGATAGGGGAAGAAACGTAGTTTCCATTTCCTACGACAATAACCATGACACAGCAGCCTCTTCCAAACCCTTCCATAAATAAGCTGTTGCACCTAAAATAAGTGGAGGTGTGGATTCCTCTTACGTATATATTAATCTATTTTTCGAAAACCTCTCATCAACGGCAAATAAATTCCATTTCCCGAAACCTTCGTAAAGGTTCCAAGCCCACAGACTGACATTTACTTTAGTTTTTATAGTCACCAAAATTTGATGAAAATATTTGACGTAACGCTGGTGCCTTTTAATAATGCCTTCACAAATATTTGATGCATCCACTACCCAGAAAAACGTGGTGAACTCATTAAATAATACGATCAAAAATCGCACCATTCAACATTTAGCGTCGTACCGAACGATCACTTGGATATTAATTTGCAATCACTGACGAAAAATATTCCACAAAGAGGTCTATATCACCTGACTTTAACGAAAATACTGCTGTATAATTCATAAATTTAAGTTTTGTGCTGTTTCCTATGTTCTGGCACACAATGGATGTAGTGTAGTGGTAGCCTTCATATTTCCATCCTGTGTTGGCATTTGATGGGTTCACATCCGGTAGTTTTAGAATCAAGGGTAAAAAAAAACAACATATATTTTGAATAATATAAATACTCGTAAAAATCTAAACAGATGTATTACACTGGTTTGTGTTTAAAACTTATTGTCGACAATAAATTTGAGTACAGATTTAGAATGGAAATTGAATGCCTTAATATATGTGGACATCGCTTCTGGTACGAAGAAGGAAATATGTTTTCCTATTTGTCCAATCTATAAGCTCTAAATTAGAGAGAATTGTTATTTTTCGTGTGATTTTTTTCTCTTCCTCAACATCAGAGGATTAGGAAAGGCAAAAGAATTCCACGAATTAAGCAGATTGATGCATCGAATTTTAAGCGCAAATGTATATATCATGGCTAATTATCCATATTTCATTTTCAAAAAACACTTCGATTTCAAAATATCCTGGTTGTCTGAAATTTAATGAATCAAAAGAAAGTTTGAAAATGATACTTTTTTTTGCTGAAATGAATTTAAATGAAAAAACAATTGTAAAATTATCTTTACTTCCGTAAATATTGAAAGTCTCTGGTCACCAAAAAGTAAGTCTGAATCATGTAGGTTTATTGAGGAAAAGTTAACTAACTAATTCGAAACTACAAGCATACTAATGCGAGAGAATACATTATTATTCATGACAAGGACTACTACAAACTACTGACAAACAGCTCTCTTCGGTAAATTGAGCAGTCAACATTTTTAAACATAAAACACAACTATATCAATTGACAAAAATGTAAATTTCCAAAAACTCTTTATCGGTGATTTTCTTCCCTGGTCAAAGTCCACATTTGAACCTAACTGAAAATATTTGAAGTATAATGAGACAAAAGCTGAATGGTAAATCATGCAGAAAGAGAGAAACATACACACACACACACACACACACGCACACACACACACACACACACATATATATATATATATATATATATAATTTTTTATACCATCTCACTTTCAGTGAGAGGTTCAGCTATGATCACTGGAGGACGATCAAACCCGACATTTGAATGAAGATACCTTGTGAGAAGCAAATGAGAACAAATGGAAAACGTTTCGTTCGAAAAATGCAAGAAGTTGACAAACTGCATGCCAAAAAGAAATACTTTGTTAAGACTATATCATGGCAACACCAGCATACACACAAAATTACTTAATATGTAGATATAAAAAATATCTTGTTTTTATGATTTTCTGACCTGCTAACATTTTTTCATCAAATCTATAAATATAATTCATGTCCATTTTTTGTCCGTTTCAAACAATTCAATTTAGCTTAAGTGCAGTTTCAATGTCAAAAACAGTTCTATTTCAAACAATTCGGTTTAGTATAGGTACACAGTTTAAATATCAAAATATTTCTATCTCAAGCAATTCATTTTAGCATAAGTACGCAGTTTAGTTCTATTTTACCCATAGATAGGTTCCTATCAAGTGCTATCACTCCGGGCCCGTGTCGACCTGGGAACCATGGCAATAAAATAGTGCTTCGCATTCCCCCAAACACCAACTTTAATGGAACCTCACCATCAGATTTTTTAGTGCCAAATCCAGGATCAAGGACACTCGTTGGGGGGGAGGTCTTACCCCTCTGCTGATGTGCAGTCGATGTATTCTTCAGCCCAAGGCAACTGGGCAATATAATTTTAGTTTGTGATGGTTTGTGAAATATTAATAATTAAATGATGTAAATATGTTTGATTAAACATACTGATTCATCAGATACAATTTGCTAGGGAGTTATTAATTGGGAAAATTCTAATTTCCGTTGGGACCATAGGGAAAATAATCAGATTGAATAAAGCCTCACTAACATATTGTCTTGTGAGAGGCGTTCAGGCCTTTTCACGTCCAAACTCAATCAGATTGATTCTCGACACATCAGTAAATACAATGTACATAGTATATTGCATACAATTACATTCAGTATGCGTCGGCCAACTATTATCTAATGACCCAGAAGCATCGCCGATTCTATTAACAGTACGACGTAAATGAGCTGAATGTCCCTTGCATTTATTTACAAACCTCTCCACGCAACAAGTAGCCTTCACAAAGTCAATTTCTTTTAAAACCTTTTTAACGGGTTAAAATATTTTCCTAGACCGGTGGGAATAGCAGGATTGTAAGCCCAGTCTGCCCAACTATTTACTTATATTTGAAGGGAGAATTATTCAATTAATATCTTCTTCTTTGGATTTTAGAGCTATGTGAAAGGCAAAATCGGCTGTCACAGCATTTGAACTCTGTTCACCACAACTATTTTCCTGATTATAACCGTTATACTACGAGCGCCGTCTGTCACTCATGAAGCATAAAAGATCATCAACCCTGTTGGCGAGCAAAAGAATACGTTGACAGCATGAACCCACCGAAATTTGTTTTCAGAAGATCTAGGGAGTGTGGAATTCATATTCATCACCATTACTCTGAGGTCCACTCTGTCCCGGAGTGATAGTGCTTGCAGTGTTCCAATCTTGGGGCAAGTGTATCTTTTTAAAAATCTTTTCGTATTCCATTAGACCGTGTGCACGCCCCCCCAAGAAACGACTATACGATTACTTTAAACATGAACTTAAAATCAATGCCATTTACTCACCTCTATGCATAGAATAACCCGGGGCCGTGTTTCATATATCTAGATCTATCAATGATTTTTTAAAAATTCAAATTTTCCGAGTCATTGGCCTAATAAATAGAGTGTTCGCCAATGGTCCCGGAGACCGGGGTTCAATCCCAGGTCGACTCATACCAAAGACTCAAAAAATTGTACTTGAGGCTGCTTTCTTAACACCCAGCATTATAAGGTACGGATCAAGTGTAAAGTGGAACAATCCAGGGAAAGGAGTTGCCATCTTCCCTATACTTCGGTGCAGTAGCTAATGAAAAGGGAACCTTTGTGTCACCCTTGTTTAAGGTCGCTAAGTATGTTAGTGGAACTTATTTCCAATCAGTGAGTTAATGTCTAAATAACTCTTGTTCTTTCATAGGCAATACCTTTCGAACTTCAGGATCGATTTATCTCAGTCGGTTGAGGCTGTACAATACACCTACAAAATTACTTCAGAGGGATAAGACCCAAAAACGAGCGTCCCGTTTATGACACTAAACTATCTGATGTTGAAGCTCCAGTAGTACGAGACGTTTGAAGAATGTTGTGAACAACTTAATTGCCAATTTAGCTAGGTCCACTCTGGCCCGAAATGGCAATATTGTATAAGGTCCTATATGTGGGTCAAATAGAATTGTTTGTCATTTAAAGTGAGCGTAAATAAATGATTTATGCTAAATTGAATTGCTGGAAATAGAATAGTTTGATCATGTAAGTGCGTGTAAACCAACAACTTATTATTAATTGATTTTTTGTGATACATAACAATATGTGGATCTATTTAATTTTGTTTAATGATCTTTACATATCATATATATCTATTAAATATGTATAAAACTGATTTTTCATTTAATAACGGACAGTGGCTTATATGCCATGAAACAAGGATGTGCCCGTAGTGTAATGGTTTAGGAGGTGCCTGTTGGTATAATGGTTATCGTCGTAGGAAATGGACACGGCGACACGAGTTCAAATCCTGGACAAGACTGATTGCATTTCACATAGCACTAATACCCTTGGGAAAGGTATTAACCCAATTATTCTCCCTCCAGCTATGGGTAAATAGTAGGGCACACTAGGTTCTTCAGCCTTGGCAAGGCAACTAGTCTAGAAGGAAAACTCTGAATTCAAACCTGTTAAACTTCGCTTAAAAATTGACCTTGTGTCATATCCAGCCCGAGCGTAGGGGTTGGTAAATATGATATGATATGCCATGAAACCAAACCAATCACAATCATTTTCATCCAAGACTAATTCAGTTGGTGAAAGATCTTGTGACAGAGAAAGTGAAATGTTGACCCGTTTAATTCCCTTGTCTTACTTTGATTTTAGATGTTTTATTCAGTTTTGAACTCTCTCTTGGATCGTTATCTTGTTGCAATACAAAATTGTGTTCAATAATGCGGCAGCCAGAAAGGAATTGCATACCTCCACACTACTGAATGATATATTTCCTTTCTCATAATACCTTTAATTTGAACAAAATCTCCAGCAATTTCCCCACCAAGACATACTGAAACCATCAGCACAATATCAATACTTAACAGTTGGCACTGTGCAATTCTCATTGGTTCATTCGGAAGAGTTTTGTTTAAGAAATACCCTTCGACCACTTAAAAAATACTCAAATGTGGATTCATCAATCAATGGTACATTTTCCAGGCTTCTAGAGAAAAAAATCTTTTTGCGGTTTTGCCCATCGTGGACTTTCAGTTTATTTTATTTTATTTATTTATTTTTTTTTGTAGAAAAGATTTTAGACTGTTAAACATTATTTCAGTCCAAAAGAATAAAGTCTCCTCTTTACAGTCATGACAGATATTGGATGTTGACATGTAGAACTAAATTCATCAGTTATTTCCTGAGGTATTTTTCATATCTTTTTTCCTAGACACGATCAACTGTCTATCTTCCCAAATAGATATTACTCTGGACCTCCTGAATCTTTTTCTGTTACTATTTGTGTCAGTTTTGTAAGTCACTGCAGGCAATTATAGGCTCCATTTATAATATCTATAATATTCTAGTAATTTGAGGATCATAATACTATCATAATACTTAGATAATATTTGTCACTGCCTCCCACCAGACAGGACTTGACACAAGGTCAAAAGCCCGAAGGCCGATTAAAGTGGGGATAAAGGGGAGGGGAAGGTCGGGAACGAGCCGTGACTCGAACCCTGCTAGATATATTTTTTTACTTGGGCTCTTTTTTCAATAATCATCTGGTCAGTTCATGTCAATTGAACGGTTTCTCCAAATTAATTACAATCACACAGTAATCTACAATGACTTGAACCTCTGTCAAAGAAAGGAATGGAAATATTTCTAAATTTCTGCTTTTCAATTCAGAAAAGGGACGAGTTAATAACAAAGTTTGCGCAGTTTATGCCAATAAATTTTTAATGCTTCTAAAAATCTAAGGGTTATCAATAGGTGAATCTATTGATCAAACTATTCAAAATTTTCTATTGCTTTCTACTTAGATAAACAATTCAAGGTAGGACAAAGTATTGGTCGGTAATATATATATATATATATATATATATATATATATATATATATATATATATATATATATATATATATATATATTTGTGTGTGTGTGTGTGTGTGTGTGTGTGTGTTTTAGGTGCTTTGGTTTCCGGGATCACCGTGCAAAACCATTCCCTCAAGACTATTTTAAAGGAATACAAATCTTAGAATAAGTCATTTGTGTGTGATGTTTGTTAGCTGCAACTTCCTGATTCGCTCATTCATAGCTAATTATTTACGCTAAATCTTCTTAGCTTTGTTTTATTTTCCAGTCTTAAAATGTTGATTAATGCGAAGACAAAATTAATGCCACTTGTTATTTCGTGCCTATGAGAATCAGCTGTTAAAAACAAATAAAATCTTAATGTAACATTAACATAATCCTGATTGAAGTAATTAACTATAATCTTTAAAAAAATCATACCTGTTTTACAACATGTTTTTCGAAGGATATACACTTTTGCTTAAATTTAATGACTACATGTAGTCTGTAAATATTTTCCCTTTTTTACTAAATTCTATGAGTGGAATTTAATAATACTTCATAGATTCCATAAGGTACGCCCCATATATATATATATATATATATATATATATATATATATATATATATATATATAATTTTTCGTCTTATAATTAAGCCTATTCTATAATTCTGATGATGTGGAAAAAAAACAGATGATAAGATTTATAAATAAAAAAAAAATGACACAAACTGTAATCTGGAGGGAAAATTCAATAAAACACAAGACTAAAAACATTCGTAATGGCAGAAATCAATCAACCAATGCCACAATACCTAGACCAAAATAACCGACAGAATTCCTTCAGCTAAGTAGAATTTTCTTGATGATCTGGTGAGATAAAACCTAGGTAGATTACTTCTAGCTCTGTTAGTATATATATATATATATATACTATATATATATATATATATATATATATATATATATAGTATATATACTATATATGTGTGTGTGTGTGTGTGTGTGTGTGTGTGTGTGTGTGTGTGTGAGTGTGTGTGTTCCATTCCAAGCAGTCAACGTCAAAGAATCTAATGTAAATAGACAGGCGGTTAATCTCGGTTAGAGACATTTATTTTCAATAATAAATTATATAAAAAGAAAAATATCGTTTTGTCTTTTCTAGAATGGTTAGTTGTCAAGTATTAGCTGAACAAACCTGCGCAGGCACGTAGGCGTGATGGACGGAGTCTTGAAAAAATATTTTAGTTGTATGATAAAATTCTTCTTATATTCAAATTTGAAATTTATCATCAATATTTTAGAAAAAATACTTACAAAAATAATTAAAACAAAACAGAAAAATTGATAATCTATTGAATACAGAAATACCAATTGCAAGAATTAGTTTTACGTTTTCACAATCATACGATGATAATGATTTTTTAAGGTGATAACAAATACCAGGAGTTCAAAATAATAAAATAATTCATTATTGTCTGATGGTCTTCGAAATACCCAAATCACAATATCCTATCCTATTTACCAACCCCCTCCGCTCGGGCAGGATATGACACAAGGTCAATTTTTAAGCGGAGTTTAACAGGTTTTAATTCAGAGTTTTCCTTCTCCTAGACTAGTTACCTAACCAAGGCTGAAGAACCTAGTCTGTCCTACTATTTACCCATAGCTGGAGGGAGAATAATTGGATTCATACCTTTCCCAAGGGTATTAGTGCTATGTGAAATGCAATCAGTCTCGTCCAGGATTTGAACTCGTGTCGCCGTGTTCATTTCCTACGATAACATTTACACCACGGGCACCTCCAAATCACAATATGGCATAACTTGTTTGCACACACACACAGACACACACACACACACACACACACACACACATATATATATATATATATATATATATATGCCTGTGGTGTAATGGTTATCGTCCTATGAAATGGACACGGCGATACGAGTTACAATACTGTACGAGACTGATTGCATTTCAAATAGCACTAATACCCTTGGGAAAGCTATGAATCCAATTATTCTCCCTCCAGCTATGGGTAAATAGTAGGGCAGACTGGTTTCTTCAGCCTTGCTGAGGCAACTAGTCAAGAAGGAAAACTCTAAATTCAAACCTGTTAAACTCTGCTTAAAAATTGACCCTATATCATATCCTGCCCCAGCGTAGGGATTGGTAAATATGACATATATATATATATATATATATATATATATATATATATATATATATATATATATATATATATATATATATATATATATATATATATATACCGATGGGAGCAACTGTGGACGTAAGAGGTCAGTGGAGGCTAAATGTTTAGAGTGTTGGCCAAAGGTCCAGGAGACTGGGGTTCAGTCCCAGGTCGGGTAATACCAAATATTCAAAAAATGCTACTTGTGTCCTGCTTGCTTATTACTCAGCGTTATAAAGTATTGATCTAGGGTAAGTGGAGCACTCCAGGGATAGGAGTAACGCCCCCGACACATTGCTGTACAGGGGCCCGACAATATTTTTCGGACATTTTAGTATTCGACTTTCCGAGTACCATAGAGTGGTGAAATTCCTTCAATAGAATAGCATAAACATATAAACACAATACTTGTAATAAAAATGGAAGAAAATCGATTAGGTAAGGAAAAATATTTAATTTTCATCATTTTTTACAAAACACAGTTGACATTATGTTTCGGACATCGTTGAAAAACTGTTAATAGTCTGTAATATCACCTTTCTTCTCAATAACTTTTATCAATCTCTCTTCATGATGATCAAACATATGCACAATAACATCTCTATGTGTTTCTATTAGTTGTTTTTTGGCTCTTAGTATTTGTTCCCATAGTTGAGCCACTTTCGTTCTTTCAGGTCCATCATAGACAATTTGCGCAAGCATTTCCCAAACATTTTCTATTAAATTTAGATCTGGGTTTCTTGCAGGCCATTCTAAATTACTCATATTCACTTTAGCCATCCATTCTTTCATGATTTTTGACACATGGATGCTGCAATTGTCTTGCTGTTGAATGAAATCATTCCCCATCTCTCTTCTTATCTTTGGTAGGGCTTTCTCGTCCAGCAACTATTTGTAGCTTTCGATGTTCTGTCGTCCTTTCAGCCACTCCAACCATATATTTCCATTAGCAAAGATCATACCCTAAACCATAACTCCTCCTCCTCCCATCTGTCGTTTGTTCAGTACAACAGGCTCACCCAATCTCGACCAAGTACACCATCCATCGGGCCCCTCAAACTTGAAACGCTTCTCATCAGTAAAGATAACCTTCTTAAAGTCAACATGCTTTGTTAACCCCCTTTTAGCACACTCCAGTCTTGCTCCTTTGTGTTTCTTTGTTAGTGTAATTTTTTTCTTAGCCTTTGCATACTTCAAACCAATCCTATGCAGCGTTTTTTTGTACTGTTCGGACGGTTACATCCAATTCACATTTCTCCTTCACTTTTCTTGCTGTAACTTTTTATCCAGATGTCAAAAGCTGTGTCACAGTCCTCTTCATTCTCCTTTCAGTCCTCTTGCCAATTGATCTTTTCCGCCCTCTCTTCTTTTTCCGCTCGGAATTTGTCTTCAGCATGTATTCGACCGTTGATTTCGACAGCTTCAAATCCATGGCGATCCTTCTGATGCTGAGGCTATCTTCCCGCTTCTTCCGTGCCAAACAAACGACTTCTTTTGAATGCATTTTACCTCATTAAATTTAATTGTTTTGCCAAGAAATGTCCGGACTATTTATGCTGTTAGATTGTCCTATGTTAACATAGTAGTAGGGGTGCCAGTGCCCCAGAACAGTGTACAAGCAGAAAATTTGCATACAGCAACATATACATGAACATAGCTCTTAATAAAATAGGATTTTTTGTCATGTCCGAAAAATAGTGTCGCGCAAGTTTTTGCAAAAATCACAAAACACTAAAATTATCAAAGCTAGACTAAAAGAAATGATTACACTAGTAGTGGATTTTCACTCCTCAACTACGTACTTACAATCTCAAAAGTTTTTGGCGCTAGTGACCACCTTGAAGTACTTTTTTTCAAAGTGTCCGAAAAATATTGTCGGGCCCCTGTTGTAGCTATTTAAAAAGGAGCCTACGAGTCGCCTTCGACTATGTTAGGCCAACTTATATATATATGGTAAGTTCATATAAAGGCATATTATCTGTTGTAGTTCACTTTATATTTCGTTTTCTTTATTTGATGGCGCATCAAGCTTCATGAATTAATAAATGCAAGCGTCATTCTTGTAGAACAGCAGTGATATTATTTAACTCTTTGCCTGTAGATAAAAAAAAGGTTCATAAATTTCCTAAGGTTATTTCTACGAAGGGAACGCAATAGTATTATTGGGTTTTAACTGGTTTACTTAAAGACCGCTGTTAAACACGTTAGCCATTACGCCACGGAGACTCAAGGAATAAAGTCTTAGCCTAAAATGGTTTACAGACATATTCAGGGCCCTCTTTTGGGTGGGGTGTTCTTACATCCATGAAGAGCTTCAATCGACGTATTCTACCGATTCCGCTACTTGGGCTGAGAAACCTTTCACCAGACTCTCGATCACACCCCCATGCACACACATATACACTCATACGCATACACCTCAGAAGCCATGGGAAGCAATATGGTGGACATAAAGGCGTACGAACCCAACGATGGGTCAAGAGCCTGTCTCACCAGGTGTTGGGCGAACGAATCCCACGAGACAACGGTCAGGATCAAAAAAGTTCGATCGGGGAACAACTGCTGCTTATCTATTAGGGTGGCTTCTACAGGGGAGAATAAGAACCCTGCTATTGAAAGATTACCATGACTCATACTCAAATCTGTTGCCCAAACTGAATCGCTCTTCACGCCGGTTAAAAAGGGGCGCGCCCTGCTGGTGTTGGAACTCTGTCACAGTGTTCGAAAAATCACCAACTGAGCTCAAAATAAAACAAAAATTACTGAGATACAAAAGCACAATACAAATAGTGACATTGAACGTTCGAACTTTTAATAGAATAGGCAAAGTAGCGGATTTGACACCTTCTACGACAGACCATAACATATTCATAATATGCATACAAGAACAACAGATACATTCCTAACGAAGATATTAAATAACACGATACCAGCAATGGATTAACGTTTGTTTCAGCATCTGCATAGAAAAACTCTGTCAACACCGGGATAGCAGGGGTGGGTATGCTTATAGGACCACTGGCCCTAAAATTACAAAATAACATCGAGAAAATTCAACTATGGATGATGGCAGTTACGTTTAATGGCAACGCGAGTGCAACAATCATCTCCTGCTACAGTCCTATCACTGTTAGTGAATAAACATATCATCGCCGGCTATATCGAGCTATTCTCCCTTGTTCGTATCATTTCTAAACACAACGTTCTTATCATCGGTGGAAACATGAATGTTCAAAAAGGTAAAAACGTAAACCGCAAGTTCAGATTACACAACTCGTCAAACGCAAGAAAATAGATTAACATGCCTCAATACTAAATTCCAGAAAAGAAAGAGAAAACTATGGACCCACACCTACGCAAACAATGCTAAAACACAGATATAATACATGCTTATGAATGAGAAATGGGATAATAACGGATTGAACCAAGGCATATTCCCCTTTCGAGGATGTACTCCGATCACCGAATTCTCACGGTAAGGATACGACTGAGCCTACTAAAGAATACAGTCGAAATAACAACAACCGTACAATATGAATGACCCCTGCTTAACAACAGGGATAATAGAGATAACTATACGTTATCACTTAGAAACAAATACAGTGCTCTTTATGAGATATCAAAAACACCTACTTCGAATGACAAATATGAGAACTTCGTCAATGCCCACTTAGAAGAGGAAGTAGAATGCAAACCAACTAAACAAAGAACAAAACCTAAAGTCTCATGGAGGACAGTAGCGTTTAGAAAAAAAGCATGCAGACGTGAAAATCGCCTCCCTATGAAATTGGAGGAACACAACCGATATATACACACAGAAACTTATGAAGGCACAAAATGATTTAACTAACGTATATCTAAAAGAACAAACAGAATACATACAAAATGAGATCAATAAGATTAGTGACTCGGTTGAAGATAGTCAATCTAGAATAGCATGGCAGACGGTAAACGAAGTAAGCAGAATGAAGAGTACTGTGAGAGCTAAACTGTAAGCTACCAGGCAAGAAGAACGAGTACACCTGTGGAAACAATATTTTGAGAATTTACTCTGAAAATCTCCGATAGTTAAGCATGAACCAATCGCAAACATTATTAATAATCAACTAAACATCAAATTAAGACAGTTAATGCAAGGTGAACTCGAATCAGCACTAAGAGAAATTAAAAATAGGAAAGGAGTAAGGCTTGATGAAATACCACCAGAAGTATGAAAGATCAGGGAAGTCGACGACACACTGCTCTGATACTGTAATACCGTATATAACCAAAGCACAATCGACAGATGGACAAAGGGACGTATCCTCCATTTCCCTAAGAAAGGCAACCTTGGTAGAGTCAAGAACTTCCGAGATATAACCCTTACATCCATTGCAGCCAAGATCGACAATGCTCTGCAACACAACTGCATTGAACCTAAAATTGAGAAAATACTGAGAAAGAACCAAAATTTCGGAGAAATTGATCCACGGCATCACAAATTTTGACTATCCGTCGAATTCTCAAAGGTATATGTTCAAAAAAATTTGAGGTAACAATATTATTCATCGACTTCTCTTAGGAATTTGACTCCATACACAGAGGGACGATGAAGCAAATACTTCTTGCCTACGGCCTCCCCTAAGAAACTGTTACAGCCATAATGATGCTATATAAAAACCCGGAAGTAAAATCCTGCTCTCCGGATGAAGACACAGACTATTTCGATATTGTAACAGGTGTGCTGCAAGAAGATATATTAGCCCCATTCCTGTTTATTATCTGCCTAGACTACGTGATTATCATTTCTATAGATTTAATGAAGAAAAATGGTTTCAAGCTGGCAAAGGAAAGATGCAGGGATACGGACGCTAACTACTGCGATGGCATAGCGCTTATAGCAATACACCAGCCCAAGCAGAATCCCTACAACGTAGTCGGGAACGAGCAGCAGGTTGCATCGGCGTCCATGTTAACGCAAACAAGATGGAAAACATGTGCTTTTATCATAGAAGGGACATCTCCCCACTAAAGGCGGTCCTTTGAAACTAG
Source organism: Sepioteuthis lessoniana (assembly GCA_963585895.1). Lineage (NCBI taxonomy): Eukaryota > Metazoa > Mollusca > Cephalopoda > Myopsida > Loliginidae > Sepioteuthis > Sepioteuthis lessoniana. Next base: position 103,252,806 of record OY757912.1, read on the forward strand.
TGGAAAAGTTCACCTACCTAGGAAGCAGTGTCTCATCAAACAGCGAAGACATCAACAGTGGATTAACAAAGACATGGACACCTATCGACCGGCTATCTGTCATATGAAAGTCATACCTGACCGATAAAATAAAAAAAAAGAGTTTTCCCAAGCAGCACTCTTGTCGTTACTGCTATATGGATGCACCATATGGACGCAAACAAAATGTATCGAAAAAAAGCAATTACACAAGAATGCTTCGAGCTGTATTGAACAAGTCTTGTACGGCCACCTATCACCCATCAGGAAAACTACCCAAGTAAGACAAACCAAACATCAAAGACACATTTGGACAAACTCATAAGCGACATACTCCAGTCGACCCCTTCTCATGGATGAACAAAGGCAGGATGACCAGCTAGAACCTATATACAATAGCTCTGTGCCGATACAGGATGTCGCCTGTGTAATATTACGAACGGGTGCTGTCGTCAATCAGTGAAGTTGTCACGAGACTAGCGCGTGCAGGCAGAATGAACTGCAAAGTTAGACGTGATTTTAAAATAATCACAGATGAACTATCACGTGTTTCCCTGGTGACATCGAACATTCGGGGATCTTCGATTTGTTCTCTAAAATCTCTATATAAGAAAACAAGTAACGAGATTTTGGCATAGTTAAAGGCAGTTGTCAAAACGGGTGCGTTAAAGGTTTCGAGGCACCGACCCGTCCTACCCCAGTCTGCTACGACCTATCTGTCAGGCGTGTGTCAAACAGCCAGCTCTCACTCACACCGCCGACACCACCAAGAGGAAGGGAGAAGAAGACCGTAACTAAAATGAACTTTTCGAGTTGCAGCGATCATAGCTGAATAAGAAACGACTGCTATATATTCTTCCCTTACCTTCAAGTTTAAGTATTTCTTTTTCTGCGGACTTTTTTCTTTAGAGCACAACACGTTGGTCCTATGGTACACTTGGAACACCTCCCGAGAGCAATGGACGATACAGACGGGTGGTAAGACAGGGACAGGAAGATATGTGCGAGCAGTGCGACATTATATATATATATATATATATAAAATGAAACGCAGTTTCTTCTAAGCAGAGGTCGTGTCGATACTGCTATATGGATACACAACTTGGACGCTAACGAAACGGCAGGAGAAAAAGCTTAGCGGCAATTACACGAGAATGCTGCGAGTAATATTGAACAAGTCCTGGAGGCAACACCCAACAAAGCACCAACTATATAGCCACCTACCTCTCATCACGAAAACTATCCAACTTGAATGAACTAGACATGCAGGAAACAGCTTGATGAGCAGGGATGAGCTCATAAGTGATGTACTCCTATGGATCACCACATATGGCAGAGCAAAAGCAGAACGACCAGCTCGCACATACATACAGCATCACTGTGAGGATACGGGATGTAGCCATGAAGACCTGCCAGAAGCGATGAACGATAGAGAAGTAGCGAGAGAGGGTCAGGGATATCTGTGCTGGCGGCATAACATGATGATGATGATGATTGTATATGTGTGTGTGTGTTCCTCTTGAATTTAGATTAACATTTATGGAATATTCCAGCAATTAGAGATAGATCAATAATGGCTAAATAAATGTCATCATCATCATCATCATCAACATGTCGTGCTGGTAGCACGGATATCCCTGACCCTCTCTCACCACTTCTCCCTATCTTTTATTGCCTCTGTCAGGTCTTCTGGACTACATCCCGTATCCTCACATAGTTGCTGAATGGATGTTCGTGCTGGTCGTCCTGCTTTTGCTCAGCCGTGTGTGGGGGTCCATAAGAGTACATCACTTATCAGTTCGTCCCTGCTTCTCCAGCAGTGTCCTGCATGTCTGGTTCGTCTAACTTGAATAGTTTTCGTGATAGGAGGCAGGTGGCCGTACACTTGGTGTCTTGTGGGGTGTTACCGCCAGGACTTGCTCAAGATTGCTCGCAGCACTCTTGTGTAATTGCCGTCAAGCTTCTTCTCCAGCCGTTTTGTTAAAGTCCATGTAGTGCATCCATATAGCAGTATCGATGCGACCGCTGCCTGGAAGAAACTGCGTTTCATTTTATCGGTTAGGTCTGATTTCCATATAATCGATAGCCTATTGATAGCTGTCCATGCCTTTGTTAACTTCGTGTCGATGTCCTTTTCGGTTGATGCGACGCTGCTTCCTAGGTACGGGAATTTGTCTACTAGTGTAAGAGGGGTTCCGTCTAGAGTGGAGATGTCACCTGTTTGATTATTGCACATATATTCAGTTTTGTGTGCATTGATATAGAGGCCTATGCCTGCGGCTGCTCGTTCCAAATTATGCAGTAGTGTTTCGGCTTGGTTGGGTGTCTTTGCCAGTATCGCTATGTCATCGGCGTAGTCGGCGTCGGTAATAGTTTTTGCGGGGTACCTTCGGCTTCTTTTTTTTGTCAGCTCGAAGCCGTTCTCTCTGATTTTGTCAATCGATGTTCTAAGTACGTAGTCTAGACAAATGATAAAGAGGTATGGAGCTAGCGTGTCCCCTTGTAGTACTCCTGCTACAATGTCGAAGTATTTTGTGTCTCCATCTTGTAATCGTACTTTTACTTTGGTGTTACTATAGAGAATCGTTATTTCTGCTACGGTTTCTTCAGTTAGGCCGTATGCTAGTAGAATTTGTTCCATCTTTCCTCTGTGAATGGAATAACCTACTCCAAAAGAGAAGATATTTTCCTTATCTCTCAGTACACTTTTAGTAACTGAGCCTAATTCAATAAGAAAAAAAATAGTTATTAAAAGAAGATATAGTTTAAAACATAAAATTCCACGAAAAATAAATGAATAAATAAATTCAGACACCAAATAATAAGAAATGCTAGACAGAAAATAAAGTATTTTTTGAAAAACAAACGTAAGTCGCTGACAGAATCAAAAGCAGTTTCCAGTGTAAGATAACTTTATTTCAGTGTTTCGTTTGTGGGTGAAAATTTTCAGGCTCCGTTATCTCGACGAGAGTGATATCGTCACTTTTCTCAGTGCATTGTGTTGCTTGCTCAAAGTCTTAATCGAATTGTGGTTTTCAAAGGACGTCCACCGATTATCAAGATTTAGATCTTCTTTGGATGCACTGAAAAAATAATCTAAGAAGTGCCTGGTTGATTCTTTCTGGAAAATGATTATGATCATTAAACCATAATGTCCGATTCAAAAACATTGGTGTGATGCGTGTGGTAATTATTCAGGTGTCTATATTAAGCATATGAAGAAATACTTAACTGAAGTTCTATGACTTCAAACTATAAATCGTGTGTCGTTTTTGTGTCTTAAAATATTTTATTATTGGTTATATATATATATATATATATATATATATATATATATATATATATATATGAACTCTACTTATTTTCATTCTAAAAAAATAAGGTGTTCATTATGTGTAAAACGATAGGCTGGCAAGCTGTGGTTTTTGTATCAGTATTTTTGCATTAATTAACCTTCAAAGTATTCAGGCTAATTTTGAATTTCGATATACTTCGCAGCCGATAAAATTTGACTTGTCTGAAAGCGTATTCAGAAATACTCAACTGTAGTTTTGAGATGCGAAACTATGAATCGTGAGTCATTTTATGTCATAAAATATTTCATCATTGGATATATATATATATATATATATATACTTTCTTTAAAGAAAAAAAACAAAGACCGGTTATTTTAGGATTATAAATTTATTTCCATCCTGTTTTTCGTTTCTGGTGTGAAACAAAAACACGGAGAAAAATATAACAGGACTTCTTCAGATCTAATGGATAAATAAAACAGAATAGACACGGTGGGGGTGAGTGGGGAGGAAGAGAGTAGAAGAGTTACCTCCTCGTTCTAAAAAGAGAATAGAAAAACAGGATGGAAATAAATTTATAATCCTAAAATAACCGGCCTTTGGTTTTTTCTTTAAAGAAAGTATTGCTTTGTAAAATTATTTACATTAAGCTCTCTACCAGGAAAATTTAAATGTTCAGCTCTTGAATGATTTTTTTTTGTCCTGAAGGAATTACTCCCAACTCTGGTTTAACTGGACCAAATAATACTATATATATATACATATATATATATATATCAGTGGCGACTCAAGCCTATTTTTGCTACTCGTTCATCCCCACTGCCCTCGGTCAACTTCAGTTCCCAACCCGTGGTCCGTGGACCCAAAGTAAGTCATCATAGTTGCTATTGCGTGATTCTCCAATGTATAGCACAGATTGACTAACGTACCTTGCATGGTGGTTTTTTTGGATGCAGCAAAAAAAGTTACATACAGGACCTTTATGAAAAAAAAATTACAAAAGTATTTACGTACCACTACGGAATTCTACGAAGGTTCATTGGTTTGAGGGGTTTTATTAATATTAATATAACATGCCTTAAAACCCGTATTTTTCGTAGATTTCTATGATTTAAAATTCACGAAAAAAAATTTCTCAATAAAAAAACATACAAATTCACTCTTATTCAAAACCTGTTCATTATTAATTAATTAATGAAACAATAACTTCATCACTGATATTTACAATATATACGCGTGGTTATGTTTACAAACAGCTATTCGTACTACTACATATACGTTTGCTTGCAGAAGTAGTAGTCACCGTTCTTCATGTGTTTATGCGTACGTATGTGTCTACGATATACACAGACACAGCTAGTAGTTTCAATTTCGCTTAAAATAAAGATTATTTGTTGAAATTGTATTCAAATAAACAAATTTTAGTTACAGAATGTAATATATGCAACATTCATTAAAGAAATAGAGATCTGTTAGTGAAAAAACGAATTCAAACACGCCATTTGACCAAAATTTACCATAGCGATGATAATGACGTCGGTGACGGCTATAATCTGCTATCCCCTCTTTCTCTCTCTCTCTCTCTCTCTCTCTCTCTCTCTCTCTCTCTCGGTCCCTCTCCCTCTTCCCAAGACAGGCGTCAGCAGTCACATTGTGCTAATTTTTTTGAGCACGGTATTTTGACTTGCTTTTGCCATTGGCCACAGCCAAAAGCGAGATTTCTCTAACATTACTGTTATTATAAGGGTCTTGTGCTTTGCACGGATTACGCATGTTCAACATTATAGCCGATTTTATGGGATGTTCAATGGATCTGACGGTGGCCGGACAAAGACCATCCGTTCAAAACAGCATCGTTGTATTATTCCCAGATATATTTATGAAATTTTGGCTACTTAGTTATCGAAACTTGAATAGATACGTAATTTAATTGAGATCATACTAAGTATGTTTGCTTGAAATTAATGGATGATTTTTAATCCATTTTGAATAACATTGACCGATTTATTGGTCGTGCCAGGCACGAGTAGCACTAGTCCCATCTCCGCCCCTGATATATATATATATATATATATATATGTGTGTGTGTGTGTGTGTGTGTGTGTGCGCGCGCGCCGCGTGTGTGTGTGTGTGTGTGTGTGTGTGGATTCATTTGATTTCCATCTAGAAAAGCTGTTTATTTTTTCGTGCAAAATATAGGCTTGAGAAGATGGGTTTTTTTTCTCCGTATTTTTGCATTAACTAAACAGTCATTTCCTCTACTTTTTAATTTTCGAGAAACTTCGCAGCCGACAATATTTGTCTTACCGCGAAAAATTTTAAGTAACAAAACCAAAATAATATTAGAAATCAGTCCCCTTCAAAAATATTAAAAATACAATTTTTAAAGCCATTTTAATTCATAGATAAACCATCAGCTTATCTTTTTGCTAACTTGGAGGTTATCCAAGTTGTATGAATAAGAAAAGAAGTGAGTATTTTCTCAGTAAGAATAGAATTGTTTATACTTACTCAACAAAAAGTTAGTTATGAATTATTTTTCACACAAATACCTTTTGGTTTATTTCTTTCTTTTCCATTCTTGGATGCATTTCAATTCAACTGGTTTAATTCTTTTCTTATTAAATGAATGTTGGTTACATTTGTGTTTGTAATGTCTTTTAATTAGAATCATTTTGAGATGAGGCTTCTTAATCTAATTAATTTTTATTTATTGCGGACTTTTTGTCCTCATCTTGGTAGTTTTTGTGTTGTTATTTCTTTCACTACGTTTCCGCCAAATTTCACCTCTGGCCTTCTTTATGTGATTTACTCTGTCCTCGGATAGGAATGCTGAGTCTTGTAACCGTATCCTCAGTAATTACTGTCTTCCACAGTTGTTGTCTATCCCAACACGTCTTTGATCAAGTAAACCTCTGGCCGGCACAGGTAGGATTTGAAACCGCTATTTTCTGACAATGCTCACCTGGAACCGTGGCGCAGCGGATAGAAGCGTTGAGTCTCTACGATTACGTGTTTTTGGGGTAAACCTTTCAATCCCGTTATGTGTTTTTGATAAAATCAAAAAACACGAAAAAAAAAACTAACAGGTCTTCTTCAGATCTTATGGATAACAAAAATTTATTTTATCCATAAGATAAAATAAATTTATTTTACCCACTAGATAAAATAAATTCATAAAATAAATTTATTTTATCCATAAAATAAAAAAACACAAAAAAAATTAAGAGGACTTCTTCAGATCTTATGGATAAAATAAATAATAAAATACAATGAATTTATTTCATCCATCCATGAGATTAAATAAATTTATTTTATCCTTAAGATAAAATAAATTTATAAGAAGTCCTGTTAATTTTTTCTCGTGTTTTTTGATTTTATCAAAAACACATTAGAGGATGGAAATAAATTTATAATCCTTTTTGACCGGTTTTTGTTTTTTCTTAATGAAATTATTGCTCTGTGTTGTCTGTTCCATTGAGTTCTTTACCAGGAAAATTTAAATGTTCACTCTTGAATAGTTTTCTTGTCCTGATAGAATTACTCCCAACTCAGGTTTAACTGGACCAAATAATACTATATATATATATATATATATATATATATATATATATATATATATATATATATATATATATATATAGTCTGTAAAGTATGAATACTGTTTTATATGTTGTTGTTTTTCTGGCTGGGATTACTTATTGTAAATCAGTTGATTAATGGTAATATTGAACACATGTAAAATTGTCTGTTTCAATGCCGATCAGACTTCATATTTGATTAAGAAATTTATATTTATCTAGATATATTTTGTCAAGTGCATCACGAAAGTAAACCCTTAAAAGATAGAATGTGTCAAATTTTAACAATGTAATGGTCATCAATTAAAACAGGTTGATGTGCTTTGCCTTCTTTGTTAGTTGGTATGTAAACCTTCAAGGTTATTTAATGTCGAAGACGTTCTTGTTAAAGAACAGTAGAGGTAATATCTTACACATAAATGAAGAAATAAAGTACATAACTTTCCCAAGTGTACTAATTAGAAAGTGAAAGTAATAGGGTTACTGGAGCTCAAATTCGTTTTCTAAAATATTGCTATCCAGTACGTTTATCACTACTACAAAGAAACTCCTCTGAAAATGGGTTGAAAAAGTATGTTCTAGTTACGTTATTACTTCGCCTCGCTGAGCATTTTTTTAAAAACTTTTTAAACGCTCCTAAGATTTTTTTGGAAAGCCTAAGTGACCATGGAAGAGGACTAGTTCAATTCGAATGGAAATTAAAAACTTGAGAAAGATGTGAAAAAAGTGAGGATTTTCAAGTGCTGATCGATGTTTGATGGAGAAAATGCTACGTTAGGAATTATCCTATATCAAATCATATTCAGTAAAACCTGAAAACTGGACATTGTTTCGTGTATGTATTTTTGGCTAACAAGAATGGTATATTCCTTTCGTATCACTGTTGGTTTACTCTCCTCTTAGGAGTCCTTGTAATTTGGGTTAGTCTTTCCTATTCTTTAAAAACCTGTTCTTTGGTCGTTTTTTAGATGAGTTGAAACACGTGATAGAACATGTGGAACGAAATGAAGTTACACACATTTGAAACTTTCCAGCACTTTTCATTGAGTGGTGACAACTTATACGGCAACAGTGAATTCCTAAGAGAAGTGTCTTTAAGGAAACATATTTAATGTATAATTAAATTCATAATGAAGCAACGTAATATTTTCCTAGAGTAGCAGGGTTACTGTAATTGTCGTTGTTAGCTTGTTGGTTGGTTGGTTCTTTAGGTTTTATGGCATATCAACCTTTGTTGGTTATTTAATATCAAATCCATTTATATACAAATAATCAGTTCTATATCAAACTATTTAGTCCAGCATGAGTACACAGGTTAATAGTCAAAAACATATATAATTCAAGCTATTCAGTTTAGACAATTATTCTAATTCAAACAATTCAGTTTAGCATAAGTACGCACATTAAATATCAAAACAGTTCCATTTCAAGTAATTTAGTTTAGCATAAATACCCAGATTAGTCTTATTCAACCCATTGATCGGGCTATATTAGGTGCTACCACTCCGGGCCAGAGTTCTCCTGGGACCGATGACAATGAAGATGTACTCCGCATTCCCCAAAGTTCCAGCGTTCCTGAAACCTCACCATCAGATTGTGTGGTATCATATCCAAGACACTCGTTGTGGGGGTCTTACTTCTCTGAAGAGGTGCAGTCGGTGTATTCTACAGCCTCAGCCGACTGGGCAATGCACAGAGTTAAATGTAAAAACAGTTTTATTTCATATAATTTAGTTTAGCATAAGTACGGAGTTTAGATGTCAAAACTTTCGATCTAAAACAATTCTGTTTCACATAAATACGCCGTTTAAATGCAAAAACACTAAAGGCAAAACCACATCTTAGTTCTATTTGACTCATAGATAGGACCCTTATCCGGTACTTCCACTATGAGCCAGAGTGGACAAGGGAGCGATGGCAATTCCCGGAGCTCTAGCTTTACTGGAACCGGGAATTGCCATTGCTCCCATCAAATTGTTAAGTGTGATATCCAGGACACTCGTTGGTGGGGGGTACCCCACTGCAGAAAAGCATTCGGTGTATTCTACAGCCGCAGTCAACTGGGCCAGGTTATCGCTGAAGTTCAAATCATGGATGAAATTGTTTGTTTTTCACTTCACGCTAATAACTTTGAAAAGCGTGCATTCATTTTTTTCTTCCAATTGGGGTGACTTTCTTAGTTTCGTTTAGTTTCTTTGATTAATGGCATATCAACCTCCGTGGCTTATTCAATACCAAAGCCATCCTTCTAGAAGAAGAGCAGTGGTAATACTTAAACCATATTTAGCAGGATAATGGGATCCATACCTTTCACATGGGTGTTTGTCCGGAAGTGAACGCAATAGCGCGACTGGAGCTCGAACTCGCCAACGATCCAGCGTTTTAACCATAACACCACAAAGATAACCTAAGTTGACTTTTTCGTTAACATTATTTAGGCAAACATCCTGAATTAGAACACGCTTTACTCTGCTTTAAAATGACCTTGTATCACATCCTTCTCGTTGCGGACTGGTTGGTAAATACATACACTATCTTTTCCTGAATACTTATTGAAGTAAGATTAAGCAAAAACATAGACAAATTGAAATGGACATGATTATTTTTCGATTTTAAATGCTCCTGTTTAGTCATATCTAATCCTCCTATTTCCTTAATCATTAAATTAGCCTGTTTTATGGATATAATAAAAAAAAAACTGACTGAGAAGATAGAATTACTTTGCGCGGTTATTGACGTATTAGCCTTGTAAAAGATTATGTGACATGATGCGTACCTATTCGTTTCCGTTTGTGTTGGAGCCACTCAAACGATCTCTTTGTCTGTTTTGGCGCGAAACCCACACAAAGGACTAAGAGCGAGATCTCCAGCGAGGCCAGAAGTGGAGGAGGGAAGGAAGGTCCGAGAGAAAACAGAGAGAGCAGTTGACAAAGCAGGGCAGAGGAGGACAGTCGGCTTGAGATAAGAGTCCAGAGGAAGGACGATCAGAAGAAGGAGGCAAAGATGAGTTAGCATTCCTTGTGGCTTTCTAGAAGTTTCGCGCCAAATACACGCCAGTGATAGTCTACAAATGCTCAAAAACCTGCACAAAAGTGTTACATAGTCTTTCTCCTTCTTGTGCTTGGAGCGTTTGTTCGTCTGTTCTTTCTTCCACCCTCTCGGTTGTGCTTGGAGTGTTGTTCGTCTGTTCTTTCTTCCACCCTCTCGGTTGTGCTTTGCGTATTTGTAAAGTAATGTGAAGTTGGAAATGAAAAAAAAAAAAAACACTGGATGAATTACTGGCCATGGGTATCCAGAATTTCCTAGTGTAGTGACAAAATAAAATAATCTCAGTTTTGGAATGCACCAACAAAAAACACTTAGTTATCAAACATCTATTGAAGGTGACGAGGTAGCTGTCTGCATGCCACGTGATGTACCAACTACTTTTTCAATCAGAGACGTTGACGCTAGTCTTTTTCACGGTATCATTCTACTAGAATCGCTCTTTCGTATCGTTGTGGCAGATCCATTCTGAACTCATTTATTGTAAAGATACTGACAGCGGCAGTTATGTCTACGACACTTCTCGGCCCAAATACTTGAGACATTTTCTTCTTAGCAGAATAGCCGCAACGAGTACCAGCAGCGGAGATTACCAGTACAATTAGTAGTCGTCAGTTAGTTAATATTTGAAAACGGCAGCAATTGGTGATAAAAAAAAATAGCTGGAACTACTACAAAGTGGACGTTCACTCATGCCTTCTCTCTCATTCTCGCTATGGACAAAACTCCCTTTGGCCATACGAACTCATCTATCCGCGTACCATTTCTAAAACTAGACACTTCGTTAACACACTATGACTTGCTCTATAATCTGAGATTTTTCTTGTACGTCGATTGATTCAAAAATAGATATCGCCAATGTTACATTATCTTCTGACAACTTGATTAAATTTAAATGCTTAGATGAACTTACAAAAAGACAATCTTTACACAGCACCACTCCAGTATTTACTGTTCTTGTTGTAATCAGCGAAAACGATGCAAAAAAAAAAAAATCAAAATCAAGGCGAAGATTAATTCTAAACTACCAGGAACAACTAGTGGATTAATGACTACCTAAAGTAGTGTACTAGTAACTAATGTACATGAGTGGATTATTGTAAAGTATACATGATTCTCTCTGTTTTTCCAATACTCCTGGTCTTGTATCAGACTACACTAATTTTAGTAAACTAATTTAACACATGGATTTCCACTAATCAAGCCTTTCCAATATGGGGGTTGTGCAACTGATAATCTCTAGGTGTGCTTTGAGGATATTAGATGCCGTTTTGAGGACAAAAAAAGCGTTAGCCTATAAAGACAGGAGGAGATACATAGATAGATAGACAGAGAGAGAGAAAGAGAGAGAGAGAGAGGGGGGTGGGGAATTCATGCTCTCAGCACCCCTAGATGAGGATGGGTTGGATATGTTGCAAAATTAAACCAGATCTTAATTTATTATAATAATTTCAGTGTTATCAGTCCGATAATTATTTATAAGAGCATTTTCTACACATTAGCGCTTTGTTGTTTTGTAAGCAGCAGCTGTAATTTTGTTGGAGTTAAATCGTTGGATAGAGAGAAAAAAATACACAAACTCCCAAATCATTTTAGCGTTTGAAACTTTGGTTGTTTTATCTTTTCTGAGTTCAGGCTTTATGACGGTAGAAGTAGAAATCGACAGCAGACACGATGTCGTACCTTCTTTTCAATTCTAGAAACAGGAACCATCTTTGATCTTAGATTTTTCTTTTCGTTTCTGAAAAAAGAAGAACAGACTAAATCAAGAAATCCAATATATATATATATATATATATATATATATACGTTTTTATCGAACATTATTCTTCCACGTCTCCTTCGGTGGAGGTTGATGATGATTGGAATGAGGAACTCTGAAAAACTGCTCACTGATTGATAGATGAACTGTATCATTTAACATCTTGCCTAGTGAACTCGACTTTCCTTTAGGAGATGGCTTTTCCAATTACTTCATCATCATCATATCGCGCTGGTAGCACGGATATCCCTGACCCTCTCTCGCCACTCCTCCCCATCGTTCATCGCCCTAGGTAGGTCTTCAGGACAACATCCTGTATCCTCACATAGCTGCTGAATGTACGTTCGAGCTGGTCGTCCTGCTTTTGCGCGGCCATGTGTGGGGATCCATAAGAGTACATCTCTTATGAGTTCATCTCTGCTTCTCCAGCAGTGTCCTGCATGTCTGGTTCGTCTAACTTGAATAGTTTTCGTGATAGGGGGCAGGTGGCTGTACAGTTGTTGTCTTGTGGGGTGTTGCTGCCAGGACTTGTTCAGGATTGCACGCAGCACGCAGCATTCTTGTGTATCCAATTAGTTACGTACCAGTATCAGTAATGATCAAGGTTACATTTTGGATGCATATAGTTAAATTATTTTGATTTGAATTCATATTCGGTAATTGATCAGACGATCTCACAGTTTATAAGACATTTTTGATATTAAGTTTTGGCCGATCTAGAAAAATGATAAGAAGCTAAAAAACAGTCTTCGAACATAGGGAAACTACCAACAAATTAGAATATAATCTTTTTCGTAGTATCTTAGGTTTTATGTTACTAATTGAATTTAAAATTATTACCTTTAAAAAAGTGACAAATTATAATATAGATTACTTCTTTATTTCGCGATTGTACAGAAATTAATAAGATGACTTGTGAATTCATCGCATTTAGTGTGGCTTTGGGGTCTAATCTTTAGGCAGGTTGATCTCTTCCCGGCGGGGCGTTGTATTTAATTCATTAAATTAAGTATTTTAGAATGGGTTGATTTGATTTGGAATATAAGGCTTAGTGAGAGAGGATAGTACCTATTGGTTCAATATACCTTTGCTTGTGTGCATGGTTTGTGTCGAGAAGATATTGTCTGTGACCCGTTATATATTTTTCACCTTAGAGCAATAAAATCTTACACCTTGCATAATTCTTTCGGCCAGCCAGTGGCCCGGGAGACCTGGGTTCAATCCCAGGTCGAGTCATACCAAAGACTTTAAAAATGGTACTTGATACCACCTTGCTTAACACTCAGCATTATAAGGTACGGTTCAAGGGTAAAGTGGAGCAATCCTGGGAATGGAGTAGCGCCCTCCCCTACACCTTGGTGTAGTAGCTATCGAAAAGGGAGCCTTCGGGTCACCCTCGACTATGGCCGCTAACTTTACTTTACTTTACTTACTACATCATTACCGATAAATGAGGCTTAGGTTAATGACAAGTGCAAATGTCAAAAAGTTTTCAAAATTTCAGAAGTTGTGCGTCGCTATCGGATGAAGCTTAAGGTAATATCAAGGACCCACATTTTTGATAATCAAGAGATGCAGTTAATGTATTCTAAGTCTTGTTAACAAGATCAACTGACTTTTGATAACAGGATCAAAGAAAATTGCTGCCCAGCAAGTTCCCGTTTTAATCTTTGTCATTTTTAAACCATGGAGAAGACTAACGCTTTTTTTTTTAAATATATTTTTTCAAATCACAAGTGTTCTTGGTATACATACTTAAAAAACTCCGTTTAGAAAATGTTTTTCATGAGTCATCCACTTACACGCATGTTTATTTTGGAAAGCCTAACTTCCTTAGCGAATTGCGTGGGCTGTGATTGTTTTCTTATATATCTATCACGTTTTAATGTTGATGATTTCATGATAGAGGAATAACATTCTTTGCTTTTTTTTATACTTTCAGTTTGTTAAGATATTCTTTTCGACGCAGAAAAAATAAGTATTTTCTCAGCAATTTTATTTTCTAGAATGGTCAGAATATAACTGAGAGTTTGAAGAAAACAGCAAATATGATTTCATGAATCACTTTAATATAAAAAAAATGTTAGAATTAATTGATTTTCAGATTTATGTATTCGTTTATTCATTTAGCAGAATATCAATCCCTACTGGGTTATTTTATGCTAAGAGGTTAATTAATTGCGTTCCTTGCACATCACATTTACATCTTTTGTGTTGGTCCTTGCTAAGAGTGTTTTCATTCTGTCGAATATGAATAATTATTTACCAGATCTATTTGATGGTTGGTTGGTTGGTTGGTAGGTTGAATTCATGGCATATCAACCTTTGTATGTTATTCAACGCCAAATCCATTTTTATGCAAATCGCTACTTCTATTTTAAAAAAAATCAGTTTAGTATGAGTACACAGTTTATATGTCAAAAACATTTCTATTTCAAGTTATTCAGTTTATTCAAACAGTTCTAATTCAGCTAATTCCCCAAAGCTCTAGTATCACTGGAACCTCACTATCAGATTGTTTAGTGTTATATCCAAGACACTCAATGGGGTGGGGTCTTACCCCTCTGCAGAGGAGCAGTCAGTGTATTCTACAGCCCCAGCTGATGGGGCAATGATCTTTTTGAGGAATCAATAGAAATATGAAATATGTTCTGTCCAAATGACTGGGGCTCTAGAAGACACTAATTGCGTCGCTACAGAAGGCAAACACCCTGCAACGAATGTTCTAGATATGGTATTAAATAATTTGATGGTGAGGTTCTAATAATACGGAAGCTTTGGAAAATACAGAGCACCTCTTCATTGCAATCGCTCTCAGGTACACTCTGGCTGATTGGGTCTTATCAATAGATGGAGGTGCCCGTGGTGTAATGGTTATCGTCGTAGGGAATGGACACAGCGACACGAGTTGAAATCCTGGACGAGGCTGATTGCATTTCACATCCAATCATTCTCCCTCCAGCTATGGGTAAATAGTAGGACAGACTAGGTTCTTCAGCCTTGGTGAGGCAGCTAGTCTAGGAGAAGGAAAACTCTGAATTTAAACCTGTTAAACTCCGCTTAAAAATTGACCTTGTGTCATATCCTGCTCGAGTGGAGGGTTTGGTAAATACGATTAATGGATTGAATAGAAGTGTTTGATATTTAAAAAGAGTGCACTAGATTGAATTGTTTGAAATAGAACTGTTCGATCCTTTATCAGAGAAAATAAATGACTGATGTCTAATTAAATTTTTACTGATACATAGCAATACTTGGCACCATTTTAATGTATGCAAATAAATGAGTAAGAGAACAATTATTACTATATTGCAATATTTGAAACCATTTGAATATGTGAAAAAAATGAGCACGGTCTCGTTTAAAAATGTGATCAATAAAATATGTTTACAAATCATATATATCTTATATGTAAACACAACATTTTGGCAACCTACTCAGGTTGTTTTGCCATAAAACCAAATCAAACTAAATAGAAGCATCACAAGTAAATCTACATTAATACAAATGGTGGGGTTACTCTATACTCCCAGGCTCTCAAAAACGCTGTCTGTTGCAGTTTAGTGTCATATCCAAGACTCTCCATTTTTGCGGATGGGTAGGGTTTACACCTCTGCAGAGGACATGGCATATGGTAAACCCTTGTGACGGTGCGAAGGAAAAATTTACGAGTAATTTTCTCTCCGGAAATACGTAAATGACGGCCTGAATTAAATTCAGAAATGATGAAAAATCAAGCAATAGTTTATATATATTTGTTCTCCAGTGTCTGAGAAAGGTCGACTTAAACACGGATATACCCTGTAATTTGAAAAATATTTTGTTATTCATATTGAGAGTAGAGACGGTGTAAAGATAAAAGCAATGCTAACTTTTGATGAGATTGCAATCTTATGCGATGTAGGCAAAGCAGAATGACAACAGATTCAATAATTTGAAAATTTCGTTAAAAGAATTAAAACTCTAAAATAAACAAGACAGAATTTGATTTAATTAAGTTATTCTTGCTTCAAGCCTGAAACTTCGTTTTGTCCTTTACCTGACAGCCAAAAAAGAAAAAAAAAACGTAATTTACTATACAATTAGTTGTTTATAGGGGAATCTGATAAGACATATTATCTTAATGTTGTTTGTCTCGCTGTGTCGTGAACAGGAATTGAAGAGATAAGCAAATTTAAATCAAAATATTTTAAGATTACTCGACTTCATTAACGTAAAACTTGCTTTTCTCTTAGAATCATTTACTACACTTCTACTTAAGAAATTGTTATTGGCCCAAATGAGATATAAAATTACTTGAAAAAGACAACTTATTTAGATGCTGAGAGAGAAAGAAAAATCAGTTGGTTTTCTGTTAAAGGTCAACGTGTTCCAATACAAAAATAAAGAGTAAATAATGAGTAAAACCAAAATGTTTATCATGATGTTCTATCTCCAAAAAAGAGAAATTCGTGAAATCATATCAAACGGTTTGTATTTTAATAAAAGAGGTAGCTGTTATGTAATAGCCGTGGGATTTCGGTTCATGCCTTTGAGTTTAGTTAGGCTGAGAACCTTTCGGCTCAACACATGGGTTCGTAAGGTGCAATATTGAGGCAGGTGTTAACGTGGGTGGGCGCGGGTTGATGGAGGTGTCACTCAGATGCCATAAGAGACCGAGACAAAACGGGGTGACAGGGTGCGGGTGACGTCACGCACCGGAAGCGCGCGGAGGTTTGTGTGAGAATCTGAAGAAAGTTAGAGAGTTGAGATTAGACACTGGACGAAGACGGTCGACTTTTGGAGCACGCAGACGCGAGGCCAACTTGCGCCCAATGGGGGCCGCTCGAGATGGGGGCCAAATGAATAAGACAGCATAGAAGATTGTGTCTCTCCTGCTTACGTCGAAACCTTTAACTCAAAGTTAATAAAAAGGTTTCGTACCTGAACAAGTAGTCGTTACGTGTTTTCGAGTTTCGAGATTCCTATGTTCTATCGTAATGAACATTCGATGTCCATTTCGCACATAGCGTTAATTGTGAATATGGTACATAGCATTTGACTTTCAAATGGAAAGAGACCAGTCAGCTATGGCTGTAAAAGTAAGTAAGAAAAGTTGGCGACCATAGTCGAGGGTTACACGAAGGCTCCCTTTTCGATAGCTACTACACCAAGGTGTAGGGGAAGGTTCTACTCCTTTCCCTGGATTCCTTTACTTTACCCTTGATCCGTACCTTATAATGCTGAGTATTGAGCAAAGAGACATCAAGTACCATGACTCGTCCAGGGATTGTACCCAGGTCTCCCGGGCCATTAGCGAACACTCTAACCGTTAGGCCAATGTCCGGCTTAACAGTAGAAAAACCTAACAGTATCCCTTCAGAGGGGTAATACGCCCGAAACAAGTGTCACGTATATGGTGTAAAACCTTCCGATATTGAAGCTCCATCCTTGGAGATTTGGGGAATTCACAGCAGCTGTTGTGCCACATAACTTTCATCATACACACCATCCATGAAAGACGAACATGATGAAAGGTAGGTGGCAATACAGCTGCTGTGTTTTGGGATGATACTTCGGGGATATGTTCAAAATAGCCCGTAGCATCATTGAATATTCCTTCCAGTGTTTCGTTAGAGCCTAAGTGGAGCGAATTTACAATAGCACTGACACGGCTGTAACTTAGAAGAATTTTCATTTTATTTGCCTGAGTTAAGATTTACATATTCTTGATCGGGGACTCTTGATTGTAGTCAATATTTCATGTAGATCTTAATATCACTTTCAGTAGATAAGATATTGCTATTAAGGTATACGAACTAGTCAACTATTTTAATCAGCTTTCCATTTGATTGGTTTACTTAGTTTTTGTAACATATCAACAATTGTTGGTGATTTAATGCCGAATCCTGTTTACACTTATATCAATTACATATGATATGTTAATACATTTTGTTGATAACATTTTTTAAATGAGCCTGAGCTCATTTTTTTGTCCGCAGTTATAAGGTTTCAAGTAGTTTGATGTATCACTAACAATTCAATTAAACAATACAACTGTTATTCAATCATCAGCATCTTTATAATTTAAAAAGTCAAAGAGGTGGACATAGTATCTGTGAATTTCATTCAATTACTACTACATTTAGTGGGGGATGCAGGGGTTTAGTGGTTAACGTGTTGTACAGAAATTGTAGTTAGCGATTGCGAACTCCCGTCATGCAATTACCTTCATTTTCGGACAAATACTTTCAGGATAGTTATGAACCCCATTATTCCCCCGGCATGCAGTTGAATAGTACGTTTCCTGATCAATTACAAGAGTAGCTTTGTCATTAAATAACACACGACTGTTTATATGTCATTAAACAAATAAGTAAAACCTGATCAAATTAACAAACGAGCCTCGTGTTAACGGAATCTTTATGCTTAAACAGTACAAACTATTTAAATATTTGAGCATGAAAATAAGAAGACCTCCCTTTATGACATAGACTATGTAAGATTGGAATTGAATCTAATTGCCGGTCACTAATGGTTAAACAATAATGATCTTCCGTTCTAAACACTAAAAACTTATAACTCATTTTTCTTCCGATTAGGACGCAGATTTATAATAATTATTTATCTTGGTTTAGGCATTTTTATGAAATATCATGTAATCCTGTTTTTCTTTTATTTACCGCTGTGCTAGTGTTTGATCATAATTTTCATACTGTCCCCTAATGAAAGAAGCGCCAATGGTGCCTACTGAGAAAAACATTCAGATTAACATAATACATCATTGATATCGCTTAATGTAACTATAATCGTTGAAGGAAATGGAATTAGCGACTGAATTTCAAACCCTGCACATAGGTGTTTGCATTTCATTTCGTGCTAATCTTATTTGAAAAAAAAGCATTAATCCATCCGTTTTATTCAAGCTTAACGCCAAATAGTTAGGCAGACAGAGTTCTTTAACCTTGGTTAGGCAACAAGACAAGGAGAAAGAAAACTTAATCCCACTCAGCTTTATTTTGCTTTAAAATTTCCGTCATTCATTTTGATTCGTATGTCATGATATTCCTTTAGTAACAGCTACTTTTTAAAGTGTAAAACTATCATTATTATTCTATTTTGAGAGCTATTTACGCCAGCGCTAGCTGATAGATTACCAATGGAGAGTGAGTGACAACAAGCCCCCTCCAATCTCCAGGACTCTTCTCAGTATTCTGTCCGATCTCAATAATACTGTAGTTTGGATATCCTCCACTCTTCCTGTTATTTCTAAGTCCTACTGTCCCAGTACCAATCGTTTGGTGACTATACAGAGTGCACCCTTTGAAATTGGTATAACCGTCACTTTCTTGTTCCACAGTTTTTCAGTTCCCAAGAAAGGTCCATGTACTTATCTTTCTTTTCGTTTTCTTTCATTTTTTTTCTAAGATCAGCCAGAATTGCTAAGTCTACAATTCAGCAAGTTTTCCTTTTTTTAGTGATTTTCACTTGACCTGATCGTCTGGCCGAGATTAGAGGATCCGTTTGTATCTCAAAATCCCAGAGGAGTTTGTGCGTTTCATTCTGCCGGACAGATTCTTGGTTGTGCATGTTCGATTTGTTTCTTTGGTCAAATTTGAATTTATTATCATTATTATTTTTAATATCATTATTTTGTACGAGTTTTCCGCATCAGATTTAATTGGTAGTCTTTCATAAGAATCTAAAAAACTGAAAGTGACATCCGGTCTCCAGGTCTCATCTAAGTATTCCAGCGGATAGCAAAACTTCTGTGTTCTTGATGGTACAGATTCTTCATCTGCTTTCCAATTCAACCAAACTCCTTTCCAACTCTACGGAGATCGTTCCAAGAACACCAATTACAATAAGTATAACCATCAAGTAAATGATTCACTGTGTTTCAAGCTGTCTGGTTTGTATTTGTCTGTATTTTGGCTTTCTTTCATTTCCGCTCAGTGGCGCCTGAGAACCCCAAAGTCCTTTTGAAGACGAGTTAGTTTCTAATTAACTCTAGGTTAGGGTTAAAAAAAAACGATAGATTTTAAAAAATGTTAAAAAATCAATGTAGTTTTCCTAATCATAATTATCCTTAACAGTGCAATGATTTCTTGGGTTGCGCAAGCCTGGAAAAAGTTTGTAACGTTCTTTTCACTCTTAATACAATCAGTTCGTACTCGTGTGCTAAAATCGCAGTCAGAACATTAAAAAAGTCAACTCTTCTTACTTTGGCAATCGGTTTTTTATGGGCGATGAGTTGAAATCTACTTACGTCACTATATGTATCACAATTTTTACTTCGAATGCGAGCCAAGTTTTTTTTTATATGCTGCCATATATTTATCGTTTGGATACCTTGCATGCAAGAAACCTGCAGGCATTCTCTGGCCTCCGAGCTAAGTCGTTTTTCTTATCACTACAACTTTGTCTGGCCTTCTAACTAGACGCAAGTGATACCGTTGTTTCGCAAAGTCAGAGAAAAGTGTATGCGTCTCATTTGCAAGGGCATATTCAGTTTGGTGTCGTACAATTGTAGTTATGGTCAAATTTTAATTTTTTGCACAATTTCCTTTGGGTCACCTTTCCAAACATTTCATGCCCGGTCTTGTTTTCTTTATTTTTTCCAATTTGCAGCATTCGCTTATTATGTGAGTGATCAACTGTTTCATCTCTTCACATGACCTATACTTACTAATATGTTAGGTATCATCAGTTTTCGTTTTGACATTATTATTATTACTACTACTACTACTACTACTACTACTACTACTACTACTACTACTACTTTAATTACAATGTTTACCCTCCAACGTAAGCTTATGGTTTTTCACTGAAGTCTGAGGGATTGCTAGTCTCCTGAGGTCTCTGGACTTTTCTCAGCATTCTGCTGTTTTGCTGGTCCCATTTCGTCTTCCGATTGAGAAAGACATGATCCCCTTAATCATCTTACCAGCGTTAAATTGTATCATTATTTTCATTTACAACATTGGCTTTGGCATTAAATTACCCTAAAAAGGTTTGATATGTCATTAAACAAAAAAACCGAAGAACCTTAAGTTATTTTCGACGAGAAATGCCGAGTATCGATGCTAGTATACATTGAGAAGCAAATATAGAGTTTCTACATCTTAGCCTTTTTTTTTCCTTCAGGAAATTTCTTCTCGAACTATCTTTCGAGAAAGCAATATATTTGGTAACCTTCAGGCTTTTCGTTTTTTTTTTAGTTCCAATTACACGTGGCTTCAGTTATCAACATCCTACTGTATACCCAACGTAAGCAGCAGTCCAAGCGTGAATTTAATTGGCCATTACGTAAGATGTCTTTAAAAGAGAGACCGAGAACGCGGCATGACTTTTTCCCTGGAGACGAGTCTTTTGGGACAGTCCGATAAACATATATAAAAATGGGATTTTACTCCCTGACATGATATGTTCATGTAGGAACAAAGAAATCAGAAACATCTCAAAATTTTCTAATCACATATTGAGAGCTAACGTATAGCGACACGCGAAAATGGATCAGCGTATAGAGATGGAATCTTGGCTGATGTCATCATCATCATCATATCGCACTGGTAGCACGGATAGCCCGGACCTTCTCTCGCCACTCCTCCCTATCGTTCATCGCCCGAGGTAGGTCTTCAGGACAACATCCTGTATCCTCACATAGCTGCTGAATATACGTTCGAGCTGGTCGTCCTGCTTTTGCGCGGCCATGTGTGGGGATCCATAAGAGTACATCTCTTATGAGTTCATCTCTGCTTCTCCAGCAGTGTCCTGCATGTCTGATTCGTCTAACTTGAATAGTTTTCGTGATAGGGGGCAGGTGGCCGTACAGTTGGTGTCTTGTGGGGTGTTGCTGCCAGGATTAGTTCAGGATTGCACGCAGCATTCTTGTGTAATTGCCATCTAGCTTCTTCTCAAGCCGTTTTGTTAGCGTCCATGTAGTGCATCCATATAGCAGTATCGATGTGACCACTGCCTGGAAGAAACTGCGTTTCATTTTATCGGTTAGGTCTGATTTCCATATAATCGATAGCCTATTGATAGCTGTCCATGCTTTCGTTAACCTCGTTTCGATGTCCTTTTCGGTTGATTCGACGCTGCTTCCTAGGTACGTGAATTTGTCTACTAGTTTAAGTGGGGTTCCTTCTAGAGTGGAGATGTCCCCCGTTTGGTTATATCACATATATTCCGTTTTGTGTGCATTAACATAGAGGCCTATGCTTGCTGCTGCTCGTTCCAAACTATGCAGAAGTGTTTCGGCTTGGTCAGGTGTATTTGCCAGTATCGCTATGTCATCGGCGTAGTCGGCATCGGTAATTGTTGTTGCGGGGTATCTTCTGCTTCTTTTCTTCGTCAGTTCGAAGCCATTCTCTTTGATTTTGTCAATCGATGTTCTAAGTACGTAGTCTAGACAAATGATAAAGTGGTACGGGGCCAGCGTGTCCCCTTGTAGTACTCCTGCTACAATGTCGAAGTATTCTGTGTCTCCATCCGGTGATCGTACTTTTACTTTAGTGTTTCTATAGAGAATCGTTATTGCCGCTACGGTTTCTTTAGGTATGCCGTACGCTAGTAGGATTTGTTCCATCTTACCTCTGTGAATGGAGTCGAAAGCCTTGGTAAAGTTGACAAATATTAATGTCGCTTGTATGTTCTTTGCCCGTACACCTTCAAGGATTCTGCGGATGGTTAATAGTTTGGAAATTTTATGAATCCGTTATTTCTTGCTATTATATGATTTACTGATGCTTAGATTGATTGATATTAACGGCATGTCAACTTGTTTATGCCTAGATGTTAGGGAATCTCATTAATTGTACATTTATATCTACATTTAATGTTCACTTGTTTCTTATGACTGTTTTGCATACGGTCCTGTCAAATATGATTGCTTTTTAAACAAATCTATTTGAACCAGAGACGGGATTTTAACAGGTGCTACCATTCCATGTCAGAGTAATACTTGGTGTGATGACTATTAGAAGTACTTCATACTCTCCATAGTTCTAGAACAGGAGCCTCCCTGTTAGATGCGGTTTGATGTCATAATCTGGTATTATCCATTTGCTATTAATACAATCACTGTATTCTAAACCCCATCATAGACACGTAGGCAACAACGATGGGACTTGAACATCAATAAAAACTCTTCCAAATTCAGCCCACCTTGGGAGAATGGAGACCAGGTTTTAGAGCATCGAGAAGAGAACAAGTCGTTATATCCCGACTGCACATTGGTCATACAAGGCTTACTAACGCTTGCCTACTGAAAGAGGAACCACAACCACAGTGTTTGACGTGTCAGACAACTCTCACGGTTAAACATATTCTTATAGAATGCAGAGCTTTCGCTGTCATCAGAAAGCGATTTTCCAACGTGACTAGTTTAACTGAATTGTTCGAAAACATTAAAATAGATGACGTTCTGTCCTTCTTGCGAGAAACAGGGTTGTTCCCAAAAAATATGACGAATCAAAACTGATTAATCATGTGCAAACAAGTGAAATCCTGCTTTTAGAAAATTTTACCTACTAGGTATTCATTGGTAAAAGGTATATACATATAGACATAATTTGGCGTTAAATAACCTACAAAGGTTGATACGCCATAAAACCAAAACAACCAAACCAACCAACCATAGACACAGCAAGCTTGTTAGACTAGGGTATAGCGCAGTGGATAAGGCGTTTGGTTGGAAAGTGCTTCTGTGTGAAATCATCTGGAGGTTGCAGGTTCGATCCCAACAAAAAGAAAGTCTTATAAGGAATGTTTACTTTATCTTAACACTTATACCCGATCCTGATTAACAGAATTTGAACTGTATACTCCCTTGGTTCAAATAAAGGGTTCAATTGAGATTGTGTGTGAACTTCCAAGTTCGACAGGAAGAAGGCAGAAGGACATATCGGCCGAAACGGTATGATTATAACAAGAAAGATTAGGTCAATAGTCTGAAAATTCTAAGCGAAATAGAAAATAACAAAAATGAGTTGATGAAGTGAATCTTATGAATTAATTATTATGAGAGTAATGGTGTCTGTTAGCTGTGTCTGTGAAAAATCCTTAGTTTCTGTATTGCATAGTTAATACGAGCAGTTTATCTGAAGTTTTGAGATTTTTTTAATCACTTATGTGTGTACACGTTCATATATATGTACAAAATTCTCACTTTCCCAATCAGGTTTAATTAAATGATTTCAAGAACAGAAAATTCCTCAGGTAAAATAATATCTTTCTCACAATTATATTGTATTATAGAACTTAAGTATATGTTTGTTGCTATGCCTGGAAATTATTAATTCAACCACATGTTCGTCAGCTTTAAAAATGCGGAAAGCATCTCAAAAACTAGTTAATTTTGCTCTGTGTTCAATACCATTTAAAATGCTACTAAACTGTATTCCACAGTTGTTCATATGCATTCATCGGTTTCAAATAATAACAGATTCTAAAAAAACATGCTCTTTTTATACAATAATTATCTATTGGATACGACGAATACGAAAATTTCGTCAATGCACACCTTGAGGCAGCAGCAAAATACATTCCAACAAAAATTAAAACTAAATATAGAGTCCCATGGGAAACTTTAGCGGTGAGAGAAAAACGTGCACTAGTGAAAACAGCCTCCAAAAACTATCGAAAAAACCCAACAAACACAAATGCCTTAAAACTAAAAACGGCACAATATCAATTAGCAGGCATATATATAAAGGAACAGACAGAATACATTCAAAATCAGATAGATAAGATTAGAGACTCGGTGGAAGATAGACAATCTAGAATTGCCTGGCAAACAATAAACGAAGTGAGCAGAAGAAAGAACACGGCCAAAGCAAAACTTAAAGCAGCAAACCAACAAGAAAGAATAAAACTGTGGAAACAGCACTTCGAAAACTTACTTGGAAACCCACCAAAAATAACGCCTGAACCAATCACCAGAATAATTAGCAAACAATTAGACATTAAACTTGGACCGTTTACACAAGAAGAACTCGACTCGGTTCTCAGAAAAATTAAAAATAGGAAAGCTGCAGGACTGGACGAAATTCCCCGGAAGTATGGAAGACCAAACAATTCGACGACATACTGCTCCGACACTGCAACGCAGTATACAATCAAAATCCGATAGATAGATGGACGAAGGGATGCATACTCCCCTTCCCTAAAAAGGGGGACCTCGGATTAGCCAAAAACTACCGAGGCATAACACTTACATCCATAGCTGCCAAAATTTACAATGCCCTACTACGAAACCGAATAGAACCCAAAATCGACAACATACTTAGAAAAAACCAAAATGGCTTCCGAAGAAATAGATCTACGACCTCACAAATATTAACCATCCGCAGAATCCTTGAAGGTGTACGGGCAAAGAACCTACAAGCGACATTAATATTTGTCGACTTTACCAAGGCTTTCGACTCCATTCACAGAGGAAATATGGAACAAATCCTACTAGCGTACGGCATACCTAAAGAAACCGTAGCGGCAATAACGATTCTCTATAGAAACACTAAAGTAAAAGTACGATCACCAGATGGAGACACAGAATACTTCGACATAGTAGCAGGAGTACTACAAGGAGACACGCTGGCTCCGTATCTCTTTATCATTTGTCTAGACTACGTACTTAGAACATCGATTGACAAAATCAAAGAGAATGGCTTCGAACTGACGAAGAAAAGAAGCAGAAGATACCCCGCAACAACAATTACCGACGCCGACTACGCCGATGACATAGCGATACTGGCAAATACACCTGACCAAGCCGAAACACTTCTGCATAGTTTGGAACGAGCAGCAGCAAGCATAGGCCTCCATGTTAATGCACATAAAACGGAATATATGTGCTATAACCAAACGGGGGACATCTCCACTCTAGAAGGAACCCCTCTTAAACTAGTTGACAAATTCACGTACCTAGGAAGCAGCGTCGAATCAACCGAAAAGGACATCGAAACGAGGTTAACGAAAGCATGGACAGCTATCAATAGGCTATCGACTATATGGAAATCAGACCTAACCGATAAAATGAAACGCAGTTTCTTCCAGGCAGCGGTCACATCGATACTGCTATATGGATGCACTACATGGACGCTAACAAAACGGCTGGAGAAGAAACTAGATGGCAATTACACAAGAATGCTGTGTGCAATCCTCAACAAGTCCTGGCGGCAACACCCAACAAGACACCAACTGTACGGCCACCTGCCCCCTATCACGAAAACTATTCAAGTCAGGCGAACCAGACATGCAGGACATTGCTGGAGAAGCAGAGATGAACTCATAAGAGATGTACTTTTATGGATCCCCACACACGGCCGCGCAAAAGCAGGACGACCAGCATGAACGTACATTCAGCAGCTATGTGAGGATACAGGTTGTTGTCCTGAAGACCTGCCTAGGGCGATGAACGATAGGGAGGAGTGGCGAAAGAGGGTCAGGGATATCCGTGCTGCCAGCACGATATGATGATGATGATGATGATGATTTATCTCTAAAGATGTTATTTTATTTTCATTTATTATGGTCTGTGGTTTTGTTGGTTTACAATTTGCCAATACTTGTTGCAATGTCTAATATAGAATTTAATTAAACAATTATCGTTTCTCATCAAAAGATCTATTCATATAGCTTTAAGTAAAAGTATATTTGGCGATCTTATTCGAGGGTGACCCGAAGACTTCCTTTTCAATATCTACTACTCCGTGTTATAGGTCAGGGTGCTACTACATTCCCTGGATTGTTCCACTTTACTATAGATCGTTACCTTATAATGTTGAGTGTTAAGCAAGGCAGCATTAAAAACCATTTTTAGTCTTTGGAATGACTCAACCTTTGGAATGACTCAACCTTTGGAATGACTCAACCTTTGGTATGACTCAACCTATGGAATGACTCAACCTTTGGAATGACTCAACCTTTGGTATGACTCAACCTTTGGAATGACTCAACCTTTGGAATGACTCAGCCTTTGGAATGACTCAACCTTTGGAATGACTCAACCTTTGGAATGACTCAACCCCGGTCTTTCAGACAATTAGAGAACACGCTACTCATTAAGACAATGGAATCCTTTAAATAGACCCAAATTTCAAAGTTAGTTTCAAAATCAATGATTTAAGAGTCAATGTATTACTTATACTCGCATTCATTTTGAATTCTCAAACATTTAAACTCATATGAAATAAAAATCGTTTAAGAGTCAATGTATTCATGTATTTAATAATTTTAATCTGACTTTCCCTGATTTTTTTTTTTTTGAATGGGGTTTATGGCATATCAACCTTCGTAGGTTATTCAATGGCAAAGCTATTTTTGTAGAAGAACAGGAGTAGGACTTATGAATCCATAGCTGGAGGAATAGATGTGTTCATAACTTAGCCAAGTGCATTAATAAGAAAAGTGAGCGTGATAGCGCAACAGGTGTTCTTCTCAGCTTATTACGAAGTTGTAGTTGGGTGTTGCCGCCAGGTTAGCTACTGCATCACGGGGACGCCTTTTTTTTTAATCAGGTAAACACTTAATACTTATTTGTAATATCAACATGTTAAGAAATAATCTATGTTATACAATTAAAGAATGATTTTTTTTATATTAATCATTTTCGTTAATTATATTTTATCATTCAGTTTGGTTGGGCTTCGAACTATTCGGTTCTTAGTTCACGTGCATAGCATTGGGTACAGTTTACGCTTGTGCGCAAAGGATGTGACAATCACAATTGTCATAATAAACCCCTGATAGGAAATGGAGCTGGAGTGTGAATGACGTCATGCCCGGAAGACATGGTCCTGGGAATTTGAAGATTTTAAAAAAGAGTCAGTTGAGAGTTGACTTTGAACTATGTGAGCAGACAGTTAGGTTGTCTGCCTCAATAGCAGACAGTTGAAATTGGGGTCCGACCATGATCGTGAGAAGTTGGGGTCCGACAATGATGTTGAGAAATTGAGATTGGACCGTGAGATGTATCGAGCATTGGGGCGTAGTATGATTACGGAAGACATTTAACAATTGTCTCTCTCCTCGTGTCGAAGAACCAAAGTCAGAAGTTAATAAATGCGTTCGTACTTGAACAACAGGGAGTTCGCCTGTGTATTTGCGTCTGCCTATTGTATTTTGCATTTCCCCGTATCTTCATTTGTATATGTACTGTTGTACATATACAAATTTTTATGTCTATGATATGTCTTATTATGTCATTTTTATGTCTATGATATTATTATGATTATGGCGATGGCTATATAACATGTACTAATAAATCTAAGTCATTTTAAATAAATAGATACTTCGTATGTTTTTGAATTATATTGCTATATTAAGAGTTAATACAGACATGCAGGACATTGCTGGAGAAGCAGAGATGAACTCATAAGAGATGTACTCTTATGGATCCCAACACACGGCCGCGCAAAAGCAGGACGACCAGCACGAACGTACATTCAGCAGCTATGTGAGGATACAGGTTGTTGTCCTGAAGACCTACCTAGGGCGATGAACGATAGGGAGGAGTGGCGAGAGAGGGTCAGGGATATCCGTGCTGCCAGCACGATATGATGATGATGAAGAGTTGATAAATCAGTAAAATTCAAGATCGTTTTAAAAAGGACAAACGCTTCATATCTTGTTGCGATGCTAATGTCTTAACGGAGAAAATGCTTTTTGCTATGTGGCAAACGGGCTGGACTTTATATGCAAGCAATCTCTTCAGCTTCACTTTGTCTACTTTCAGATTAAGATTCTTGGGGAAGATTTGAACGCCTTATCCCACAAGCACTGTGTTGAAAATACCAATACTGTTCTTTTATTAGGCTGTTTTTTGGCATTAAATGAGCCACGAAGAATGATATTCCATTCAGTTGAAATCAAGAAACCAATGTCTTAAGAGCAAAAGCAGTTAAAATTATTCTTAAGAATTATCTTTAAATGATTTCACTGGTGTATAAATCCCAAATAATTACTACGGCCTCATTTCAGAGAGTACTAGCAAGTAATGGCAGGAAAATAGTTACTTCTCGATACTCAGCAAAGGAGTTTTATCACCGATTCTGTTTAGTATTATACACAAGAAAAGGTCCCTTACGAAACTTGTTCTATAACACCAACACACCATCCTAACAAACAGATTATGGCCGATTTGGGATGCGATCTAATATAAGTTATTGAAAATTTGTATTATAGGTGAATAAGTAGAAGGTATAAGAATGCGTATTAATCTTTAACATAAATGAATTGGCACATTATCTATGTGGAAAATGATGTTATAAAGTTGATTATTATTTTATCTCTAAAATGAATATGTCCATGAAATTTATTAATACTGTTTCCACACATATATATATATATATATATATATATATATATATATATATAGAGAGAGAGAGAGAGAGTGAGAGAGAGAATGAGAGATGAGCTATAATTTTGTTGCTATGATAAGTTATTTCAAAATCCTAATATATAATTATACTTTGACGAGTAATAACTAGGAAGGCAACACAATTGGTTTTCTCACTTTTATTCTCCTATAATCAATCATTTCTCTTCTCTCATCCTGAAGCAATCTTTCTTCCTCTTTCATTAAAATTAAGTTCATTACTTTCTTGCTAAATCCTTATTCTTTTGTTTACATATTGAACTTTTATTGCATATTGATTGTAGATTTCGAAACAGGATATAACATCTGAGTAAATGAGGGACGACGGAAATGAATCACATGAATTTGGAACCGGAAGGAAAATGTGTGGGCGCTAATAATATTATATAATGACAATAGATTCGCAGTCGAAAGATAAATTTGCGGACAGATTCAAAAAGCAGAAACGGTGTTTTATATCAAACCTCCTGACAAAGAAGACGTAATGTCTGTTCCCAATGCGGTGTCAATGATAACAATCCTCTGTCAGTCTTTCGGTCTTTTGCCTCTTTCTCACATGCAGTTATTTCGACACTTACGTGGTAATAAAGAATATATATATATATATATATATATATATATATATATATATATATACTTTATAAAGAAATATATTATCTCTTCATCATTGCTATACATCATTTCAACACTCATTACAATCACTATACTTCCCTCATTTTTATAGAGTTTTTAGTAGGCTCTGTAGGTGTAACAATTATCGTCATACAAAATGATGACGGTAAACGAGTTCGAATGTTGGGTGAGACAGTTATATTTTCCATAGCGCTTTGTAAAGGTTAGAATCCAGTTCTGCTCCTAGCAACTATGGATAAATTGTAGACTTGACTAGGCTGTTTAACATTCTTATTGTAACCAATCTAGGAGAAGGAAAACTCTGAATTAAGACCTGTTAAACCTCACTTAAAAACTGACCTTGTGTCACATTCTACTGATGCAGAGCAGTCGAGTAAATTCATATTTTCTTTCTTTCTTTTATCTATTTATTCATTGATTTCAGTAGTTTATTTCTTGATTGACGTGGATTTAAGATAATTCATAATAACCTGTAGGGCTAAAAGATTATTGTGCATATTTTTAACGCTATCTAGCGCTCTATCTAATACCTTCTACGTGACCACTGGGCTGAACCCCGGTGAATGGTTCATGGTCAAGAACGGATTCCAGGCCGAAAGGTTCCTGGCTTCGGCTGGGCCACCTTCATGTGAGCGATGATGACCAGCATAGTCAAGCAGAGTTCGAGTCTCGACTCGAGCCTGACCTCCCATAAAATTGGCCTTCTGGTCATTGACCTTGTGTCAAGTCCTCTCAGGTGGGAGGCAAAGACAAACAACGTTAAATACTACTTTCTGCAAAAAAGTGGTCTCATTTTAATAAGAATCCTCACTTCTAACTTCCTAAAATAATATGCAGCATGAGCACTGATGGAAAAAATTAAGAGTGATTATAAACTTTGTTTGGTAGAGATAATAATCGCTCATTATTCAGGTAAATATTAATACATTTTGTGGGTTTAATAAACATTTCAGACTATCACAATTATAGGAAATACAAGCTATCCAGTAATTTCATTATCTTATATTTTGATCCAAGGATTTCCAATAATATTGGCCGAAATCTATATTTACCCCAATAACCTCAAAGTATACTTACTATATCATCAATATATCTTCCAGATTTCTTTGAATTTATGACACCCCTCGGGCAAATTCTTTATTTAGTCATGCAAAAGGATTACAGTTTTGTTTCCAAGGAATTTTTTGATATATTAACAGTCACGTCTAATTTGAAATACACCCCGCCCACCCTTATTTGCTGTCCTAGCGGGCCACATAAGGAACCTAGTGACAGGTGACTACGATTGCAGATATATAATGATCAACTGAAAACACTTGGAAATCAGAAAATAGTTTTCATTCAACAAATTGTTATGTTGTGTCACGTGTTCATTTCGAGTCGCTTCTTTAATAGCATATCAACTTTTTTAGAAAGTTTTTTTAAACGTTAATCTTCACAAAAGCTTTTCTTCTGACAACGACCTCAGGTCGAAACTACTGGATAACAATCAAAGATAAATTACACCAATGAAATATTTATATTTTTCCTCACTATTGTTCATCTTTTATATTCACGTATACCCACGCATTTACACTGACACGCATATATATATATATATATATATATATATATATATGTGTGTGTGTGTGTGTGTGTGTGTGTGTGTGTGTGACCTTTAATCACCTGTCTCTCGTAATCAGTGGCATTTTTTTTACATTTGTAACTACGTACCGACAAATCAATCTTGTACTGAGTAACTTCGAAGACATCTAATGCAATGATACGGTTTCCTTTTCGTTCCATTATTTAGATATGATTACAGACTATAGTGTTACATATTCTGTGTTTTTTCTGGTTCCGATAGTTCATGATAAAGAATTATCTATGTGTGTTCACAAAATGGAAGTATTTTTCTTGTATATTATATGTAGCTTAAACTGGATATAGCTAAAATATTATTCATTTTGGAACCGAAGATGTTGTGTTTTTATTCCCAGTGACGATTGTTTTGTTTTTTTCTGCCTTGAGCAAAAAAGTTTTTAAACTGTCTTTTTTCTGGATTCTTTTTGAACTTACTAGCAAGAATATTTCCATACATCACATAATAGGTTGACACATTATCATTTTTAGATGTAGTAGTAGTAGTAGTAGTAGTTGTTGTTGTTGTTGTTGTTGTTGCAATACTAGTAGTATCACATCAGTGCTTTCACTGGAGTCCGATTGAGACCTAGAGTCCTCAGGTATCCATGACACTTCTGAATATGCTGGCCGATCATACCAATACATTTTTTGGTTGGACTCCATTCATCCTTCGATTTTCAAGTCTTCCTTTCCCCTTCATTTCTTAGATAAAATACCTTATGCATCGTCATGAGTTTTCTTGTTCTCAGGTCCATTTGTTAAAGTCCTTCTCTCGTCCACTTTAAAAATGATCTCGAGTAGTTTATGAAGAGACAGCCCTGGTGCTTATCCCCTTGCGGAGATTCCTGCTACATAATTGGCTTTCAGGTTGTTTTCTCGTTGTCCTTACGTATTTTTTAATTTTTTTCTTTCGTAAGTGTCCTGATTCTCGAGCTTTCTTTTTTATCCTTGAATTGGTACCCTTATTTCATCCGTTGTTTGATGTTTTCCACTTTTCATTATTATCATAGCACATTTTATATGCAAAATGCTATGCCTATATCGTCACTTTAAATATTCACAGCTTGTCTTTAGGTTTACAATTTTTTTCAAATTTGGTAAATAGTTTGATGCCGTCCATGTACATAAGGTGGTTAACCTTTTCTTGTGATTTATGAAATTTGTATTATCATTATTTTAATCTTTTAAGGGTTTTTCGCACCAGCGTTAGCCGATGCTTTCTCAGTGGAGTTTGAGTGACAGTATACATATTTCCTCAAGTCTGCAGGACTCTTTTCAGTATTTCTGCTCAATCTTAATAATGCTGTAGTTTGATATTCTCTACTCGCGCAGTTACTTCCAAGTCCTCCAGTCCCTTACCAATCCTTTGGTGACTGTACCAAGAGCATCGATTCCAATTGGCATCACCGTTACTTTCATATTATCATTATTATACTCCTTTAGAGTTTTTCACATCAGTGTCAGCTGATGGTCTTTCACTGGAGTTTGAGTGACAGCAAGTCTCCTCAAGTCTCCAGGACTCGTCTCAGGATTCTGGCCGTTTTTAGCAGTACTGTCGTTTGGATAGTCTCTAATTGTCCGCAAAACTTCAAAGTCCTCCCGGCCTTTTAATAATTCTTTTAGTTATTGTGCCTAACGCACCAATCACAATTGGCACAAACGTTACTTTCATGTTCCACAGTTTTTTTAAAATTCTCTAGTTAGGTCAAGGTACTTATCCTTCTTTTCACTTTCCTTCAGATTTATTCTGTGGTCCGCCAGGACAGCAAAAATCTCTTTTTTTTTTGTTGATTATCATGAGGTCTGGACTTCTGACTAGGATTAGGTGATCCATTTGTATGTTAAAGTCCCATAGTAGTTTATGCGAGTCATTTTCGAGGACAGATGCTGGGTTATGCATATGCCATTTGTTTGTATGGTCGAATTGAAATTTCCTGCATATTTCCCACCTCCCGCTTGCCTACCCAGTCGTGTCTCGCCTTATACTCCTCTGCTAATTTGCTGCATTCGCTTATAATGTGATTGATCGTTTCGTCTCTGTCACCGCATAGCCTACATTTACTGTTTTGTCGCGTCTTATCTATTCTCGCTTTGATATGATTGGTTCTTATGGCGTTGTCCTGTGCTGCTATTTGGGGGGATTCTGTTTCTCTTTTAAGGTTTCATTTTCTTAGTCAGGTCCAGGTTTTCTGGTGAGAGATGTTGTTTATTAGACGTTTAAAGCGGCCATAGAGTTATTTTCCTTCCCATTATTATTATTATTATAATTATTATAGGTGTTTTTTTAATCTCATAAGGCCTTCGGGACAGTTCCAAGAACACCAATTACAATTGTTATTACCGTAAACTTCATCTTTCATAGCAATTTTAAAAGAATCAGGCATTTTTTCTTTCATATATTTTACTTTCATTTTCGATCTGTGATATGCTTGCTTAGCAAAATACATTCTATGACAATTTCATTTCTTTTATTTTGATTAACTCTTGTTTTAGTCTTCTAGCTAGGATTTGTTGATTCGGTTATATCTCAAAGTTCCTGGGAAGATTGTGTGACTCATTTTCTATGACAGATTCTGGCTTGTGCATGAACTATTTCTCTGTATAATAGAACTTTATTCGTTTAACAATTTGCAGTACGTCTCACTCAGTTGTACGTGCTCGTGTATTTCTTCTGTTGAATTCTCTTATAATGCTATTGACAGTTTCAACAATTTTTTTTACATTGTCCACACTTCTATTTCTGACCCTGAATAAACCACCTCCCGCTGACGTTGCTCAAAGTAAATAGAGTCACCCTTTCATTACCATTACTTGCAAATTCACTCAACCCTAAAATGTAAGCATATGTAAGAATACCACCAATAGCTGAAATAAATCTCTTTGTAAATTATCAAAATTCTTAAAATTGAATGGCCTAGCGGTTAGAGTGTTCGCCAATGGCCCGGGAGACCTCGGTTCAATCCCAGGTCGAGTCATACCAAAGACTTTAAAAATGGAACTTGATACCACCTTGCTTAACATTCAGCATTATAAGGTACGGTTCAAGGGTAAAGTGGAGCAATCCAGGGAATGGAGTAGCGCCCTCCCCTACATCTTGGTGTAGTAGCTATCGAAAAGGGAGCCTTCGGGTCACCCTCGACTATGGTCGCTAACTTTACTTACTTACTTGAAACCATAGAACTGTAGTTGAATACCAATTACTTATGATAAGAATAATATTTTGATACTATATTTTTTTGCAAATTAATATCATTATATCCTTGAAACAATACATTTCCCTCCAGCCCCACAAAAACTGACTTCAATATAGACTTAAGGAGTGGTGACTTACTGTAAAACCTACCAACTTTACATCTTTCTAAATTTTTGTGTAATAAGCTTCTAAATGTTAAAAAACTACGGACATATTTTAATCATGTTATAAAGATAAATATCTATCAACAACGCCGTCATCATCATTATTTCCATCATCTGTTTTGGCCTTACTCTAAACAAAAAACTTCCTCAATCCAGTCTATAAAAGCGTCGATTGTGATAACATTTGCCAGCATAATTCGCTATCCCACACCTTCTTTTGATGAATTTTTTTCTATTGAGCTTGTTATTTATCGGACGGCATTTCCTTAAAATTTTGGACCATCTGTTCTCTTTTTCAGTTAAAAAATTCTGATCACTTTGCCCAGTCGGCTGGGGCTGTAGAATGCAAGGACTAATTCTCTGCAGAGGGAAAAGCTCCACCCCCATCCACACGAATGATCTAGATATGACACTAAACTATCTGATGGAGAGCTTCCTGTAATACTGGAGCTTTGGGGAATGCTGAGTACTCCTTCATTAGCATTGCTACTCTGGCCCGAAATAGTTGCACCAGAGAGGGCTCTATCAATGGGTCAAATATATCTAAACTCTGGACTTATGCTTAACTGAATCGCTTGAAATAGGAATGTTTTCCCATTTAAACCTTGTACTTACACTAAACTGAATTGTTCGAAAAAGAACTGTTCTTGGAATTTACACTGTGTACTTATACTAAACTGAATTGTTTGAAATAGAAATTTTTATATGTATAAAATTTATTTGGCATTAAATAACCAACAACGATTGATGTGCAATAAAAATAAACCAAACTAGGGGGTGTCCTCGTGGTGTAATGTTTAAAGCGATTGACAGCGGAATCGTAGAACGCGAGTTCGTACTCCAGTCGTGCTATTACGTTCACTTTCGGGAAAATACCCTTGGGAAAGGTATGAACCCCCTTTATCCTCCCAGCAATGGGTTAAATAGTACCACTACTGTTCTTCTAGGAGAATGGCTTTGGCATTAAATAACCTAAAAAGAGTTGATATGTCATTAAATAAAGACACTAACTAAACCAAACCAAACCAGGTCACTTTAATTTACATTAATTCTATGATGTTTCTAAGAGAGTCACTGATCTCTGCTCTCCGGTGATCTCTTTTTAATTCTTAAACTTTTTTTCAAAACTTTACTGTTTCAATTGATCTATGTGCGATTCAGAATTTCTTTTTCTAGTATTTTTATCAGTTTTCATGATTTACAAACGAACGTTATGATTGGTATTGCACACTCACTGAATCAATGTTATATTTTGACCTTGTGACCCTGCCAAAAATGCCATTCCGTGGTGATGCACCGGAAGGAGGTGACACATTCTAATGGCAGTTATGAGAGGAAATCGCGTGGGCGGAAATTGGCTGAGGAAATGGGACGAGCTAAAAAATTCCCATGGTACACTCATAGACTGATGCACCGGAAGAGAGTGACCTGTGAACTGCATGACAGTTATTTCCGCTTGATGACGATTAAACATTCGATTTCAAAGATCAAGTGGGTGATCGTGTGGGCGTTGAATTATTATATAACGCAGTCAAGACGGAAGTCAAGTGCCAGTTGAGTTCCAGTAGAGTTGGAGAAGACGTGGTAAGGAAAGCCACATTAGGCCGACGGGGCCATTTGGGCCCTGATGAGTTGGGGTCCAGAGAAGATGCTAATAAGATGCAATAAAGAAAACTATCACCCAGCAGAGTGGGCCCTGGGCCTCCGGTTGAGCAGCCCTGACGGCCATAACTTTGGGGTCAAAATATTTCAGTTCTGTTCGGTCTCCAGCTCCCTCTCACACGCAAACCTTGAGTAACCCTTTTCGAACCCTTGCAATAAAGTGAGAGGTACAATATTTTTATAAAGAAATCTTCCTGCGTGCATCTTTATCATTGCGTCTGTTTATTAATTGTGTCGTTGTGATGCTGTAGATGACGATATAACATAAATACTCTTTAACTTTTCAGTAATGTTTTCGTCATTATATCTACATAATTATTAAATGGATTCTGAATTAGTATTATTTGTCAATCCATATTATTCTCAGGTCATTTCTTAATCTCTGTGTGATTCCATTTTTAAAATCATTTTACTCCATTATCGTATTTTCGACCCATAGTTATTTTATAAGAGATAAGTTTGAGAAGGGATTTAATTGAAATTTCCAAAGTAATTAATGACATTTCTCACGATAAAAGACATTTTTTTTTCTATATTTCTCCTCCAATTTGGATTTTACTGTCAAGACATATTATAAAAAAAACGTAACGAACTGGATTTTTTAAATAATATATTAATATATTTTTTTGATTAAATAGCCAAATCCGATTAAAAACAGCAATCAAATTTTAAAAAACTGAATTAATTGATATTAGAAATAATTGTAAGAAAAAGAAGTTAACTGGGCACTTTTGGGGACCAATCACATGATTTACTCAACAGAAATTAATATTTATATTGATATTTTATTAATTTTGTATATGTTCTGGGTTAAGAGTTTTTTTCTTTTTATTGATGATAGAGAGGATATCAAATGCGGGAGATGCCAAACGAGTCGCAAGAAAAAACAAATAATAATAATAATAATAATAATAATAATGGTATATACACAACCCGGCACATGTCCTAGAAAATGACACATATAAACTCCTATGGGACTCTGACATACACATGGATCACTGAATATCAGCCAGAAGACCAGACCTAATGATAATTAGCAAAAAAAGAAAAAAAAAAACAGAATTTGCAAAGTAGTCGACTTTGCGGTCTCGGCTGACCAGAGAATAAAACTGAAAGAATGTGAAAAGAAGGATAAATACCTCGACTTTGCTTGAGAATTGAAAAAACTATGGAACATGAAGGTGACAATTATACCAATTGAGATTGCTGCTTTTAGTACAGTAACTAAAGGATTATTAGATGGACTGGAGGGCTTGGAAGTTGGAGGACGAGTGGAGACCATCCAAACTTGAAAACGACCCGAATACTGAGAAAAGTCTTAGAGACATGAGGAGAATTGCTGTCACTCAAATTCCAGTGAACGACCATCAGCTAAAACTGATGTTAAATAATAATAATAATAATAATAATAATAATAATAATAATAATAATAATAATAATAATATCATCAAAGTTACATGTATACATCAGGAAATCACAGAGGAAGAGTACTCGCCCGCATTGAGGGTTGCTAGATGCAAACTGGCAAGATTGCTAAGGATATGACACTGACATTGCTGCAAAATGGAAACCTAAAGAGAGAAATTCACTCTAGCACAACAAAACAAGGTCATAAAATGCAATTATATTTAAGTGAAAACTGATTATATGCAACAGAATAGCACCTACAGGTTATGCGAAAAAAGATATGAAACGATTAATCACAAAGTAAGCGAATGTTGCCAACTAGTTTAAACGATGTACAACACTGCCTTAGAAAGATGGTCTACTGGGAATTGTGCAAGAATTTCAAATTTGACTATACTATCAACACATATTTGCATAAACTAGAATCCAACTTGAAGAAAAAGAAAAAAATTCTAAGAATTTTGAGGTACAAACCGATCCACTAATTCTGGCCAGACTACCAAACGTAGTAATTATAACGAAAAAAATATAAAAGCAAAATTTAAAAAAATACATATATAATTTGCTATCTGGTGGGTTTTGTTATTCTGGCAGAACATTGAGTGAGAATAAAAGAAAATGAAAAAAGAGACCAGTTCTTGGAATATACAGGGAACTTGAAAATGTTTTTGAACATGAAAGTAAAGTTTTTACCAGTTGTAATTGGCGTGCTTGAAACAATACCTAAAGGCTTAGAAGAAGAGACTGAAAGAATAGGAAATCAGTGGAATGATCTAGACTAACCTGTATTTCTGAGATCGGCCAGAACACTGAGAAGAGTTCAGGAGACATGAGGAAATGTGCTGCCACTAACAGCGCAGTGAATGACCTCAGGCATGTGTTGGTAAAAAGATGTCGCTAGGAGTAAAAATATTTAAAAAATAGAAAAAATATATGTTATAACGTGTATTATGCACGGATTGTATAATTTACGTGTTAAACATATAAGTAAGATTTCTTTCCTTATGTCTATACTTATATTAAATGTATTTTAAGCCATAGTATATTTGTTTTATATAATTCTCATTATATTTATCTCATTTTATAATCCATTCTCAGTTGATACATCGTTTAACTTCCAGAATTCAATCGATCTTTATGATTTTTTCGTGGCAAGATGCCACTGTAATAATAGGTAGCAACTGCATATCTTCCAAACTGAAGAGAAAAGAAGAAACTCAGTTTCTTTTTATTCCTTATTATACTTAGATACTTTATTCATTGTCTCTTCGCGCCAACAAAGAAGAACAGTTGAACGTGAAGCAACCAGTAAAAATCAAATAGAGTTGTAACACTTATTGGAAATATCCCGCCAACAACTACATCAACGAAATGTGCCTTTGGCAGCCATTTGGACCTATAAGAATGCCCATGTCACAAGTTAATTCATTAATAGTCCGTAAACAGAAAGTTGTTGAACACATACCCTAAAAGTAAGCAGAGAATTGGTCTGGGCCAACTAACCTCATTAAGAGCATGTAATATGAAAATATTCACAACTTTGGTTACCATATGAAATATTTGCTCAATTATTTGATATCATGGCAATGATACGGGAAAATGAATGGACATTCTCTAGCCGAAAGAAAAGACAAAAGTTAAAAATGCTGGGAACTGGCCCCGGGAGTTATGACATTATAAACTTGGAAAATGGCATTCATCTACAAAAATGCCGGGTCATTGGAATGGTTCCAGAGTTTATCAGAAAAGGTGAGAACAAAGATAAGCTTGTAGAATGACAAAAGCAATACAAATGGAATTGCAGCTACTAGTGCGAATTGCGAGAACACTGCTCATGTTTGGATGAAAGAAATATATGTTGACCTGCAACGCAAAGCCACGTTCTTCAGAAAATAATAACAGGAATAACTAGAAGATGAAGCCGATGGTGGACATGAATGGAAAGAAAAGTAGTGTAGGAGGAGAAGGAGAAAAATAATAATAATAAGTGAACTATCCCATCCCGGCAGACCTCAGAGTAAAAAAAAAAAACGGAGAGAGAGGTAAGTGCTAAGACCTTGCAAGAAAATTAAAAAATGTCGACTTTTGAAGACAAAGAGAATGAAGTCAGGAAATACATAAAGACGAAAAGTTAGGGATGATTTGAAAAGAAAAATGAGTAAAAATCCAACTAGAAGCAAGAGAGGCGAACAAAATAATACACGCGAAGAGGAAAATTAAAGACGGAATAGGAGTATAAAGAAACCTTATTGTGGGTCTAATTCTCAGAGAATTATACTGTAGTAGCGACGATTGAGCAAGTAGTGAGAGTATCAGTGGTCATGGTGGTGATTGAGGAAGCTGTAGTAGAGGTGGTGTTAATAGAAGAAGAAGAAGAAGAAGAAGAAGAAGAAGAAGAAGAAGAAGAAGAAGGGTATTATAAAAAGAACTAAACAGAAGTTTTTAATGAATCCTAAGATAAAGACAGCAACGACGAACCCAAAAGAAAATAAACAAAAAGAGTAGCAAAAATAAAACCAAAACCAAAATCAACCAAACAAGAAAGAAAAAAGGAAATTTTCAATTTGGAAAATGTCCCAATAAAAGATTATAAGAATAAAATCAGTTGTAAATGTGTGCAAAAACATTAATTTCACCAACAGAAAAAGTGGTATATGCACAAAGCAAAACACGTCTTGGAGAATGAGACACACAAACGCATTTGTGCTTTTGAGATACAAACGGACCACTCAATCTTAGCCAGACAACTATACCTAGTGATAGTAAAAACGAAAGGGAATCTTCCGATTTGAAGATTTTCCCCTCCTAGCAGACCAGAAAGGGAACATAAAAGAAAGCGAAAAGGAGATATGTATTACCTTGACTTTGTTGGATACTAAAAATATATGGATCAAGAAGGTGACGGTGATACCAGTTATTGTTGGTGCACTTGGAACAATCCCCATAGAATTTTTAGAGTGATAGGAAGACCTAAATATAAGAAAACAAGTAGAGACCCTGACTACAGTAGCATTAAGATCAGTCAGAATACTGAGAAGAAACTTGGAGACTCGACGTGACTCGTTGTCCCTCAAACTCCATGGAGAAACTATCAGCTAACGCTGGTGTAAAATCTCACAGAAGAAGAAGAAAAAGAAGAAGAAGAAGAAGAAGAAGAAGAAGAAGAAGAAGAAGAAGATTAAAAGAAAATAACTGCAAAGTTTAAGGGAAAACATAAGAAAAAGAAATTGCAAAGAAAAAGAAAAACCACTAAACGTCAGAAGATAAAATACAAGGATGAAAACGATTAAGAATGAAGCGTAATAGAGTCTTGAAATGCAAATATCATCGTAAATAAAAAGAAACCAAAGAAAACGATCTCAACATTTCAAAAAGTAGAAGAAGAAAAAGAAGAAACCGTATTACTTATCAGCGTACGAGAGTATTACATCAAAGCCCACATGACCTTAGCAAAAATCGATAGAATTCAGTGTAATGTCAAATGTCGAATGAGTAAAAAAATTATATATATGCATTGCGTTTAGTCTTTGAAAAGTACATGGAATATAAAAATGAGCCCATGAAATTGACACGCTAAAAGAGCTTCTGATCAAACAAACCGTTTCCTAAATATGGTAAGTAAAATACTCGAGTTATTATCAAATTTCCTCGACTATGTGAAAAGATATCACAGGTTTTCAAAATCAATATATCAAAATATGAAATCTTTAGTGTAAATATTAACGTAGATAGAGTCTAATCAAAGAGTATCATGCGTATCATCAACTGTATATGGCCATCTATTTGGTTTGGTTTTATGGCACATCAACCTTTGTAGGTTATTTAACGCCAAATCCATTTACATGTAAATAATCAGTTCTATTTAAAACAATTCAGTTTAGCATGAGTTCACAGTTCAATTCTCAAAAACACTTATATTTCAAACTATTCAAGCAGTGATACATAACAATTCAGGTTAGTGTAAGTACAGTTTCAATGTCAAAACATGTCAAAAACAGTTCAATTTCAAATATTTCAATTTAGCATCAGCACGCAGTTTAAGTGTAAGTACAATTTAATTGTGAAAAACATTTCTATTTCAAGCTATTCAGTTTCCTCAAGCAAATCTAATTCAGCTTATTCAGTTTATTATGAGTACAGATTTTGTTTGAACACAGTTAAATGTCAAAACAGTTCTATGTTAAACAATTCCGTTTAGTGTAAATACAGTTTCAATGTCAAAAACAATTCTATTTCAAATAATTCAGTTTAGCATAAGAATGCAGTTTAAATGTAAGTACGGTTTAATTGTCAAAGACATTTCTATTTCAAGCAATTCAGTTTAATCAATCAATTCGATTTAGCATAAGTATGCCGTTAGTCCTATTTAACCCATACATAGGGCCCTATCAGGTGCTACCACGTCGGGCCAGAGTGGACCTGGGAGCAATGTCAATTAAGGGGTGCTCCGTATTCTCCAAGGCCCCAGCATTACTGTGACCACACTATCAGACTGTTTAGTGTCATATCCAGGACACTCGTTGGGAGGGTCTTACCCTTCTGCTAAGGTGCTGTCAGTGTATTCTACAGCCCCAGCTGACTGGGTAACATCAATTTGGTCTCGCTCTGAGAAAAAGTAAATGCTGCTAATACTTGGATTAAATAAATATTATAGGGACAAATTCTGTCGGGGTCGATATTCGAAGCAAAGATACAAGCAATCATTCCTATGCTGGCTTATAGTTATGTCAAAATAAAATCACCGATTCCTGCTAGATCGCTGAAATTATATAGCTATGAAACAGCACATGAAGACGTGTTTGATATTGACTTGAAGCCTAATTTGACATGTCAATGCAGATGTGGCAGTCAGACACTTGGGAGAAAAAAATACTGGAAACCCACCTCCTACCTTAATCAAAAAGGGCGC
Source organism: Sepioteuthis lessoniana (assembly GCA_963585895.1). Taxonomy (NCBI): domain Eukaryota; kingdom Metazoa; phylum Mollusca; class Cephalopoda; order Myopsida; family Loliginidae; genus Sepioteuthis; species Sepioteuthis lessoniana. The sequence continues at coordinate 103,295,458 of OY757912.1, forward strand.
ATTTGTTCTCAGAGGAAATGGCGAGTAAATTAAGTGGGTTGTATGCTTAAAGGAAGCGAGGTAACGTGCATTGTGTAAGTGACATTCTAGAAGGAGGATTTTCCACTTGCAACATTTAGTAGCTGGTTGAAGAAGATAAGAAGACGTAGATTTATGTGGGCGTCCGAAACATTATAAAACCAGGGAGATTTCTATCCGAAAAGGAGAACGAAGAGGAAAGCGGTTCACTAAAGATTCGTACCTCAAGCCCTGTGTGTGTGTGTGTGTGTGTGTGGGCCGTCTTCGACTCTCTCTCACTCAACCCATCTGAGCATTTTGGCTGATAAAAGGAAAAGAAAAGAAGCAGATAATACTTTTTATACATTAGAATTGTTGTCTTCAAAACATATTTACTCAAGCCCTCAGCCTTGGTTAGGGTGTTACACAAATTCATGTTTGAAGTAAAATAAAATGGTTTAAATTCAGAATTTTCTTTCACTTAGACTGGTTGACTAACCAAGGAAATAGAACCCAGTCAGCGTTAGTATTTACTCATACCTAGGGGGTGGAAACAACTTAGAACGAAGGAAATGCAATGTTCCTCGTCCAGAATTTGAACTTGGATCATTGATTCAATTTTGTACAAAGATGAACGTTACTATAAGTATTTTATATGTGAGGCAACACCACACAAAGCAGCAGCTCTACGGCCACCTACCACCCATCTCGAAAACTATCAAAGTTATACGATGACATGCAGGACACTGCTGGTGAAGTGGGGACGAGCTCATAAGTGGTGTACTCTTATGGACCCCGTCACATGGCCGAGCAAATGCAGAACGACCAGCTCGCACCTACATACAGCAGCTCTGTGAGGATACAGTGTGTAGCCCTGAGGACCTGTCGGAAGCGATGAGCGATAGGGAGGGGTCATGATAGAGGGTCAGAGATATCCATGCTGATGGCACGACAAGATGGTGATAATTTAGTAATATAATATACTGTAAATTTTGCGTTTACAGTCTAATCTGTTAATTATCAGCAAGAATTTTCAGTACTGGAATACATGTATAGAGGGCCACAGCACATAAGATATGTTGGCGCCAAACAATTTCATTCTTACTTTAACCCCTTATTAAGGTTTTATCAGTAAGATTTATCTGCCTCTGAGTAAATATGCAGAAATAAGTATGTTATTGTAAGACTAATGTTAGGATCATTCAATTTTGGAAAGTAATAAAATCAACAAATGTAAGAAAGAAAAAAATGATCTTTTATTGGTATATATATATATAGTATTAATACATATATCTATAATGTATGGTAAATAGATAAATCTATTTTACCCGTTTCAATGTATCAATGTGTTTTTTTATCAATGGATTTGTGTATGAGATTCTTATATTTTAGGATAACAAGAAGCATATTTTAAAGATTTTTCCACTTTTCTTTAAACTTTCTTAGAAACACACACACACGTATATATATATATATATATATATATATATATTCAAATGATAGGATGAAAACTTTCGTATTTTATTATATTTCATTTTTCAAAGACTCATTCTTATTCAAGTAAGAAATATTGACACTGATATCTTATTATAGCGAAAATTTGGATTTATGTTAATTTTAGTTATTGAATTGTAACTATCAGATTTTTCCCAAAGAAGCAGAAACTAAAATGGCGTATCACCTGACGTTGGCAGCACAATTAAATTTAATATTGCATTGTATGTTTCTATCTAGTGTTCATATACTTGGAATAACCCCATTTTCACTCATGGTTTAAACAAGCTGGATTTAGGCAGTATCTCATGAGAAAAAATATATTTAAAAAGGTATGTAAATACATTAGTTCAAAGCGAGAACGTTTAAAAACAGAAAATAAACTATTCCCTCGGAAAACGGATGCGAACATTACTTAATCAAAGATTAAAGCGAAAAAAAAGACAAAATTTGGCTTACGTTGTATAAGAAAAATGTTTTAAAATATAAAAATGTATTTTTCATTATTATATATGAAATGTACAGTGGATGAATCTTCTTCCTGAGAAATTTTTTATATATATTGTCATCCACAGACAGAATGTTTCGTTCTATGAGAACTCTTCAATGTGGCTAGACACTCTAGACGCTCGAAGCCAGGATCGAAACCCGTCCATCTTAACGTCAGACATAATCTCAGACCACTCGGCCAACAAGCGTACCACGTTGGTTAAGGGAATTTTTAGGTATTAAGTAGCAACAGCAGCAGCAGCGTCCGTTTGTTTACATTTTTATACCCTATCGGCTACCAGAGTGCTATATATTGTCATCCATACACACACACACACACACACACACACATATATATATATATATATATATATATATATATATATATATATAAACTGTAATTTGTGTACAACTCTATATGGGATAAAATGGTGACCTCTCTATTTTTAACTCTGAATTCTGCAATAACTTATCATCATCATCATCATCATCATCATGTCGTGCCGCTGGCACGGATATCCCTGACCCTCTCTCGCCACTTCTCCCTATCGTTCATCGCCTCTGGCAGGTCTTCAGGGCTACATCTCGTATCCTCACATAGCTGCTGTATGTATGTTCGAGCTGGTCGTCCTGCTTTTGCCCGGCCAGATGAGGGGGTCCTTTGGAGTACATCACTTATGAGCTCGTCTCTGCTTCTCCAGCAGTGTCCAGCATGTCTGGTTCGTCTAACTTGGATAGCTTTCCTGATGGGAGGCAAGTGACCGTATAGTTGGTGACTTGTGGGGTGTTGCAGCTAGGACTTGTTCAATATTGCTCGCAGATTCCCGCCCAATTACAAAAGTCTACATGTGGACCAAAACTTACATAAATGATCTAAATGAAGAAAATCATTGATAAGCTGCAATACTTTTTCTAGAAGAGTTATTATGTACATTGTTGTACATGTTCTACATCAATATCTGGTTCCTAATTATTGTAGCAGACAATTTTGTATGTCTTTGATTGGAAGAAAAACACACCCTCTACGAATAAGATACCTTGGAGTAAATATGTTTCAAGAATTAGCATTATTCACTGCCTTAAATAGGAAAACTATTTAAGAGTTTACGTCAGTGGCAACCGTAAAATGGCCATGCAGTTAGCAAAGCTGTCATAAGCACATGAATGAGAAAGAAATGTTGATTAAAGCGAATATTTTAAAGCAGCTGTAAACTGGTGTTCTCACTTTATGAATTGGAAAGATTTAAAATTTCACATAATTTAAATCGGATTATAAGAAAAAAATGGATCATTCAGTCTTGGCTAGACAACCTGTTGCGTTCAGGTTATTGATCGTTTGTAATATTAAATAAAGGACAAACCACGATATGAGAGGAAATAGAGATATATTCTCAGAAAAAAGTATATACAATAGAGAGACTATTAGTAGACAAGAACATAGGATTAGTGAATACAGAATAAAGATATAGTGCAACGATAGTATTGGCTTCCGTTATTACGGTAGCAAGTAAGGTGAGCTAGTGCGATCTCCAGTCTCCAACGCTCTAATACTATTCCTATAAGAAGCTGCTCTTCATCTTCTAGTCTGCCCTGGTATTAGTAGCTACTGCTATATATGGCAGGTGGACTAGTTCATTGTGTGGAAAAAGGTGGGTGATACCCAACACAACCAGAAGTTGTTTTTATTCATCTAACAGTTTTAGATGTGTAAACTGCAAAGTTATTTAATTTGCTGACTTTGTTCTCGAATTCCATTTTTAAATTATGGCAGACTAAACACTTTTATATCATACTAAGGAAAAATAGTGTTCATTAAACTTTTTTATGAACCTCTCGACCGATCTCCAGAATAAAAGAAAAGCAAGTATTCTTCCGCCAAGTTCAAATCCATATTAGATTCAATCTCAAAACTTTTCTTTTTTTTTAAAAACCAAAACATTCTTTCTTTACCGTTTCTACTCTATTTGCTTTAGTTTATATCATGTTTCGCTTTAAAATGAAATTTGCAAGAATGCATTTTTTTTAACCGGGCCATCGGCCTAATGAGTAGAGTATTCACCAATAGTCCGGGAGACCTGGTTTCAATCCCTGGTCGATTCATACCAAAGACTAAAAAAATGGTACTTGATACCGGCTTGCTTAACACACAGCATTATAAGGTAAGTTTCAAGGATGAAGTTGAGCAATACAGGGAATGGAGTAGCACCTTCCCGTACACCTTAGTGTGGTAGCTATTTAAAAGGAAGCCTTCAGGTCACCCTTGACTAAGGTCGCCAACTTTACTTAATGTCTTAAATGTAAGTTTTACAGCTTATAAAAGTGATATCCTAGAATTTATTGATAAAAATCTCAAGGATTTTGGCTTTAAATTCTAATTTTGAAGGAGATGGTTTATTTACTTACTTGAGTTTTTTTTTTAAATCTTTTTTCTTTTTATTTGTATCAAATTTGATAATAAACTTTTCTATAACGAAGTGAGCTTTAAGACCCAAACACATCCCTTTTTATAAGCACTGAAAGAATTGGTTAATTTTCACGATTTATGATGAGCTAGTGTGAGAGAACAATCGACTAGTGTAAATTTGAAGAAGAAATTTGATAATTGAACTCATTGACCTTGTCTAGCGGGCAATTAATTACAAGTTCGACCCTTATTGCTGGCCTTGTACAAACAAAACTAAGTCCAGTATTTACCAAAAACTTCTGCAGGGTGCGATACGAGGTCAGCGCTCAACCTGAGTGGTTTGATTTCAGAGATTACCTTCTCCTAGCTATGTTGCCGCACTAAAGCAATTATGGCTGATATTACCGGTAGCTGTGAGGAGAAGAGATGCATTAACGCCCTTTAGCAAGGGCAAAAGCGTAACGTTAAACGCAAACAGCCTCATCAAGGATTTTGAACCAACTTCGTCAAATTAACTTCCTACGGCTATATCCGTTACACTAAGCATCCACCCCTTTCATGGAATGTTTATATTATTGATGTTTTTATATTAATTACTAATATATTCCAAACATTTATTTTACCCTCAGATGGAGTTTTAGAAAATGCCATTACTCAGCTTCAAATATCATTTTCCTACCACGCGAAGCGTTGCTTATGCTGTTATATTCTTACTGACACATTAATAAAGACGCACGAAGACTTCTTTAACAAATATATGTAACTCTCACTTTATTTTAAGGGTTCAAAAAGGTTACACAAGGTTTGTGTGTCAGAGAGAGAGCTGGAGACCGAATATAAACTGCAATATTTGGACCCCTATTCTTATGGCCGTCAACGTTGTGTCTTTCTCGTTCTCCTGATGCTCAACCGAAGGCCCTGGGGTCCACTTTGCTGGGTGCTGGCTTTCTTTACTGCATCTTATCAGAAACCTCTCTAGTCCCCAAACTCCATCGGGGTTCCCGAGGGCCCCCTTGGCCGGGTGTAGCTTTCCCTACCACAGCTCGTCTATCTCCGTCTCCAACTCTACTGGAACTCGAACTGTCTTGACTTCTGTCTTGACTGAATTATATGATAGTTCAATGCCCACTCGATCGCCCACTCGATCTTTGAAACCGCATGTTTAATCGTCATCAAACGGAAATAACTGTCATGCAGCTCAGCGGTCACTCTCTTCCCGTGCGTCAGTCTATGAGAGTATCATGGGATTTTTTAGCTTGTCCCATTTTATTAGCCAATTTCCGCCCATGCGATTTCCTCTCCTTACTGCCATTGGAATGTGTCACTTCCTTCCGGTGCATCCCCTTGAATGGCATTTTAGGCCAGGTCGAAGGTCAAAATACAACAATGCTTGTTTCCTCAACCAATCGTTGTAAATGAAAGACATTTCATCCAGAAGACTTCATTTAATATTAGTAACTAAAAAATGAAAATGTAAGGTAAATGAATATATTAGCGTAATAAACAAGGAACACAAAATATCTGAAAACATTGCTCAAAATTAATTTTTCTTGACTGAGTGTGTCATATATGGGGTTCTGAATTATTCTTATAACAGTTTTCTCATAAGAGGGAGATATACACATTTTGGTCCGTTGGGTAGCAGAGAAAAATGCTGAATATTTGAAAATACTTTTTGCTCGCTTAATATCCACCAACTTCTGACATTGTTATTGAAATATTTTTAATAATATTGATTCCGATGGCGTGTCATGAAAAATATGATTGTGTAAGCAAACAGCCTTTATGATATTGCAGGTGAGATTAACCATAATTAACAGTAATTAGATATTTAATTAAGTCATCACATTACTTCACATATGTTAACTAGATTTTTTTTAGTTTTTATATTTACAATTTTAACCTCCGAGCGTCAAATTAAGAACAAAATTTAACTGATTCGAAAATGTTTATTCCAAAGAATTTTTATAAATCCTTTCGACATTAATAAATGATTTATGTCAATGTCACTTTTAAGATAACAAGTAATTAGATAAAAAGGAAAACAAATAAAAATATAATGAAATAATTATTTGTTATTCCATCTTATCGTGTTTGTGTGGGGGTGCGGATTTCTCGAGGCAGAGCTGCAAATGTACGGAACTGCATCGAAGTATACGAGTTCGAGCTGAAGATGTGCTAGAATGTCCATTTTCTGTCTATTATCTTTGGAAAAGGTATGGATTCCCTTATCCCCTAGCTATAGGTTAAATAGTACTCCTATTGTTCTTTTACAAGGATAATCTTATAATATTAATTAAACAAAGAAGCCAAACCAGATCTGCTTTATCATAATACATTTGGAATATTTGACTCAATCGCAACATGAAAGACATTACAGCGAAGATTCTTGTTAAAAAAGGACTAATGGACTCATACACGATTTTAGAGAGGAAACATCGGAAAAATAATTGCTTCTTTAGATAAGATGATCTTTAGATATGATCATCTTCCTCAGGTCCTTATGACAGGATCCATAAGTTGACAACGCTTGAGTCATGTAGCGCTTACCTCACCCCGCCGGTGATCCTGATATCCGACTATATGACCGACGATAAAAGGTTTTTCACAAGATTTTTCTCGGTACATGAAAAAGGAGGTCAGACACGAGATTAGGGTTTTTTTTAAAAAAGTATGTTTGTTACTAGGAGAGCTACAATTCACAATCAAAATTCCAGGAGTAATCAAACCTGCCCTGAACGAGAAATAGATATTTTAAAGATCGATTGATCGACTGGAGGAGAAACTGTTTCAATTCTTCATGCTAATGAGATTTGTCCAAAACCGATGTCTAAAATGAGAAATAAATGAAATTAAGATTGTTTTATAATCATGCTTTTGTATTCCCTTTCCTAATGTAGACAATGTATACCGTTGTCATCTCTTCATGTCGTGTTTGTATCTTCTCTGACTGCATGTTCTTCTAAACGCCCACAATACAACCATTGCCTCTGCAACCATTGACACACCAAAGAACACGGACTTTTTCAATCAAGACAGAGCACTTCAAATGCAAATTTATCATTTTATCTCCCCGTCTACTTGCCCATATTTTAGTAAAACTTTGATACTGTACTGAATAAAAATCTTAAAACGTAAGTCTTTTTTTATATATCTTTTCTAATCTATTCTCCCAATTTAGTAATATGACAGAATAATACATTTGATTCTGCTGCCCTAGCCAGTATGCTAGGGCAGCAGAATACACAAACTACTTCTCTGCAGAGGGGTAATATTTCCCTAATGAGTATCCTGGATATATGACAAAAACAATCTGATGGTGAGGTTCCAGTAATGCTAGAGCTTTGAAGAATGCAGAGTGCTTCTTCATAGCCATTGATCCCTGATCACTCTGGCCCGTAGTGGTATCACCTGATAGGGTCATGTCTATGCGACAAATAGAACTAAACTGTGTACTTATGCTAAACTGGATTTTTTGAAATAGAACTATTTTTTTACAGTGACACTGTGAACTTATTCTAAACGGAATGGTTTGAAATAGAACTGTTTTTGGCAGTGAACTGTGTGTAAACAAAAAACTATACTTATACAAAACCATTTTTTTAAAAAATGAAATTGCTTGTATGTAAGAAAATGGATTTGGCTTTATTAACCTACAATAGTTCATGTCGAATGAAACCAAACCAATACAAACCCTCATTTGAACATTACGTATTTACACAAACACTATGGGAAAGGTAGAATACGACACAATGTCAATTGTAAATATAATACAGTTGGTTTTAATTCATAGTATTTATTCTAGAAAGTTCGTTGCAACAAGGCCAAGTAGTCCATTCTGTGCTACTTTTATCCAATAGCTGATGGAGAATTTTGAATTCATGACTTTTCCTTGGCAATTAGCCAGAAGTAAAAACGCAAACTGCCTATCCAGTATTTGAACTTGGGACTTTGAGTCCAGTTTTTATGATGACAACCCTCATACTACAATATATCCTGATTAACAGGTTTGGATGCAGAATTATCATATGTCAGCTCGGATCGATCGGTCGTATTATTAGCTCGCCAGAGGACCGATTAACCGCTGGATCTCGTATAGAGATTGAAATGATGGCACACGTATTGTTAGCGTTCATAAAAAGAAATATGGGGATCATCTAAAGGTCAACTGCAGACAATGCAATCTCGATGAAACCCGAAGGGCAGATATGAGAAGGAGATTCGATAACCCAGTAGCTCCCGAGAAAGGCATACCCTGTTCATCCAGCGAGAAACAGTAACTCTGTGTTTAGTATCAGAGGTCATCTACAGATTCATTCATACTAAAACATACAACATAGGAAACGCACATACACACACACACACACACACACACACACACACACACACACACACATATATATATATATATATATATATATATATATATATATATATATATATATATATGTATGTATGTATTGAACGTGAACAAAAGAATGTGTTCGTAAGTATTAGAACTGCTAGGTTTTACTTAGCTTAGTCAGTTCTGACTTAGGACGTACGTAGGTAAATAGTTACGACGTTGTAAATGGTTTGGTTTGGTTTCTTTGCTTAATGGCATATCAAACTTTGTTGATTATTTAAAGTCAAAGCGATCCTTGTAGAAGAGCAGTGGTACTACTTAACTGGAATCTTGACGGATAAGGGGGTTCTGTACGTTTCCCATTGTCTGAAAGTGAACCTCATAGCACGACAGGAGTTCGACCTCACTTACTTCGCAGCCGCAGTTGGGCACTTTAACCATTTTGGTAATTGGGCTTCTCGAATTTATAGTGGTGTAATGGTTATCGTCGTAGGAAATGGACACGGTGACACGAGTTCAAATCCTAGACGACACTGATTGCATTTCACATAGCACTAATACTCTTAAGAAAGGTTTGACTCCAATTATTCTCCCTCCAGCTAAGGGTAAATAGAAGGGCAGACTGATTTCTTCGCGAGGCAACTAGTCTAAGAGAAAGAAAACTCTGAATTCAAACCTGTTAAACTCCGCTTAAAAATTGACCTAGTGTCATATCCTGCCCGAGCGGAGGGGTTAGTAAATATGGATTAGAAGGAAAGAAAAAAGAGGAAGAAAGAAAAGAAATACATAAATTTACGTTGGTCAAGGAAGGAAGGAAGGAAGGAAGGAAGGAAGGAATATATAAAGTGGCGATGAAGAACTGAAGGGAGTCTAGTCGAAAAAAAGGGCAAGAGGTTCATAGGAAAAGAAAGAAAGAAAGAAAGAAAGAATAAAAGAAAGAAAGAATGAATGAAACCAACCAACAAATAAAATAATCAATCAAACACACACAAATAAGCAAGCAAAATAATAATAGTGAAAAGAGGAAATGACGGAAATAATGCAGGTGGTTGTGGTACAGAAAGAAAGCAGAGAAAAAATTGACACATAAATGAATGATGATCATTTAAAGATAGAGAAAACAAAGAAAGAACAAAGAAAGAGACTCAGTTAAGAAGGAATAGATAAACTGATATGAACCAATTGAAGAAAAAAAGAAAATAGGGAAATAATCAACAATTCATCTAAATTAAAGAAAGCAACAAAGAAACTGAGAAAAAAATGAAAAAGTAAAAACAGCTGGATTTTATCTCTTGTCTGTTGTCTGTTGGGTTTTATGGCATATCAACCTTTGTAGGTTATTTAACGCCAAATCCATTTTTATGTTTATAATCTGTTCTATTGAAAACAGTTCAGTTTAGCATAAGTACACAGTTTAATTGTCAAAAACATTTCCATTTCAAACTATTTAAGCAGTTATATGTAATAATTCAGTTAAGTGTAAATACAGTTTTAATGTCGAAAACCAGTTCTATTTGAAATAATTCTGTTAAGCATAAGCACGCAGTTTAAGTGTAAGTACGGTTTAATTGTCAAAAACCTTTCTGATTCAAGCTATTCATTTTACTCAATTCATTTTAGCATAAGTATGCTGTTAGTTCTATTTAACCCATAGATAGGGCCCTATCAGGTGCTACCACTCCGGGACAGAGTAGACCTGGAAGCGATGGCAATGAAGGGGTACTCCGCATTCCCCAAAGCTCCAGCACTGCTGGAACCTCACCATCAGATTGTTTAGTGTCATATCTAGGACACTCGTTAGTGGGGGTCCTACCCCTCTGCAGAGGTGCAGTCAGTGTATTCTACAGCCCCAGCCAACTGGGAAAAGCTGGATTTTAAATGATGAGAATTGAAAAAGTATTACTCTTTTATAAGTCTTCAGTGTTGGACGCTTGAAGGATGACTTTTGTTTATCACCAAATATTATCATACTTTTCCATGGTCACTCAAACTCAAAATAATGTAGTTAGTACAGCGTATAAGATAATATGGTATCTATGTCAGCCCCATGATTTTTTGCTCAAAATTATGTGTTAAATCTATACCTGCCCAATAGGTCGACCCCGAAACTCAGAGGGCTACTGTGACGTTCTGTTTGGTTGGTCGTTTCTTTTTTCTTATCTTTACCTTTGTTGTTGTTTAACGGCTAGTCAAACCTTTCCAGGTCATTTAACGTTGAATTGAGTATTACATACAAGTTCCAAATAATTCAGTTTAGTATAAGTATATTATTTTGTTTACACGCAGGTAAATATCAAAACAGTGCCATTTTGAACAATTCAGTTTAGCATAAGTACAAAGGCTCAATGTAAACAACATTCCTGTTTCAAACAATTCAGTTTAGCATAGAAGAGTTCTATTTCAAACTATTCAGTTTGACATAAGTACGGAGTCCCTTCTCAAACAATTCAGTTTAGCATAAGTACACTGTTTAGTTCTATTTGACCAATCAGGTACTACCACTCCGGGTCATAGTGGACATGGGAGTGATGGTAATGATGTGGTACTCTATATCCACTAAAGTTCTAGTTTTACTGGAAACTCACAATCAGATTGTTTAGTGTCCTATATCCAGGACACTGGTTATGGACGGGGTCCTACCCGTCTGCAGAAAAGCAATCCGCATATTCTACAACCTCAGCCAACATGGCAAGGCGTTTTGGTCAGCATTTACTGTCAGTAGAAAAGGCGTGTAATATACCGTTAATATAATACTTAGTTTGTATTACAGTTTTATTATTTAATACTAATCTCTGTTTTAATTTGTGAAATATGTTTTCCAATGACGATTTTAAGCTTTAAATGCCTGTGGCAGTCTTAAGCGGTTACGGTGAGTAGTGTATATCAATTGTCTTGAGTACTGTTTCACATTTTTTTATAATTTGCTGTGGAAGTATCACTGCCATTTTGTTCAACCCCTTGTTTTGTCAAGATATTTTAAGCTTAAAAGTAGACAAAAAAACTTGTAATCTCGATATTTCTAATGTTATAATGAGTTTTTAAATGAAATCCAAATCTGATTTCAGTAATTAAAATGATGTGAGAAGTTTAGTGTTTAACTATTTTTTTCTCTTTCGCAAGAATGTAGAAATCGAAAGGAATTATAGATAAGTGCACTGAAACATTTATTTCCCCTCATTTTTTAAATTTCTGAATTTTATTTACCCTCGTTGGAAGATGATATTATCCCCTAGACCTTTTGTCTGGATAATGCAAATCCCATCCTTCTTTGAAAACGTGGCTTCGATTTGTGTTCAACCATTATCACATATCCAACTTTTAATTCCACTTACGCATTGTTTATAACTTTTCTTATCTTAATTACGTACAATCAAAGAAAAAAAAAGTTTCCTTTATTTCTGACAGAGCAAAACGTTAAACTTTCAATAAAGGTCATTTTGATTTTAATTTTTAAAATAAGAACACCGGTTTCTTATTTGCAATTAGCAATCCCCACACATTGAAATTGTGGAAGAATCCAACTTATTCAAATAATGAGAGTATCTACTTTAAATCCTGCAGCTGGCCCTAAAGCAAATTTCCTGACTATGATTAATTAAACAATTGCTCATGACATGATAATTAAATTAATTGATCAGAAAAATTAATTAGTTTAGTTTTTTCTGATGCTTTTCGTTATATCCCTCCCCATTATAGTTAATTGAACCGGCTGATTTTAAATCTGTCACAAACGTTTTTTGAAAACTAGCCGAAATCAAAATGGCGGAAATTGATCGCCTTACAGCGATATTGTAACATTAAAATTCTACCTTTTGACATTTCGTAATTCAGATCTAATTAAAAGAATTAAAGGAAGTTAGTCAGAACTGGAGGAAGATTGAATTCAAGTCTATTTTCATTAAAAAAAAAAAAAGGAAAAGATAACCAGGGGGTTAGTTTGAATTTTATGTCTATAGTAAAATTTATTAATTAAAACTATTGAAATTTTGTAATATGTGGCGTGTAAAAGAACTATTATTTGCGTTTAGGATTTGAGAATTGAAGTATTTTTTTAAATACGTCTGTGGGTTAGTTTCAAATTGCAAGAAACCTTCGCTATTACAATTCACCAGTAGGAAATGTTATTATAGAATAACTTTTTAACAATTATATTTTATTTTCCCCAACTCAACTAGTAAGCTAAAGACGCTCCTATTATTAAAACAGCCAATTATTTATTTAGGATCGACTGAATTATCTACTAAGCTCTTCATACTTATTTCCACTGAACATTTGGCTGATTAAAACGAAATGTTTGACGCAAAAATAGATACCAAAACAGCAGTTACATAATTGCTTACATATGGATTCGTTTACCAACAAAGACCCTCTCTCTCCCCCATCTATCTATCTATCTATCTATCTATCTATCTATCTATCTATCTATCCATGTGTGTGTGTGTGTGTGTGTGTGTGTGTGTGTGTGTGTTTGTTCGTGCTTGCAAATATGTATGTGAGAGAGAGAGAGTGTGTGTGTGTGAGAGAGACAGATGTATTCTCTTTGGTGTTTAGGTTTAACAGTTCAGGTAAAGATTAGAACTGTTAGACTAAATACACAGGTCATTTCTTTTTAGTGGAAATACCTACTCTCAGATCAGGAACACGTTTTGCATTATCTTGTAAATGTCTCAGCATCAATTATCCTCTGTATTTGAAATCAAAGCTATTCCTGTTAGACCAATTTTCTTCGCAGAACTAATAATCCCAATACGTCGTACTAAACACACACACACACACACACATACACACACACACACACACACACACACACACACACACACACACACATATATATATATATATATATATATATATATATATATATATAATCTGAGCAGGACACCCAAGGATATATATATATATATATATATATAAATCTAAGAAACCATAAAAATCTATGGGAAAATTACAAAAGAAATACACACATATATATATATATATATATATATATATATATATATGTGTGTGTGTGTGTGTGTGTGTGTGTGTGTGTGTGTGTATATATATATATAAATATATACTGAATATTAGGACAAATTATCTGCAATATAAAAAAAAAACATTTGAGTCTTCCTCAATCTAAACCAAAGACAAAAATGTGCAAATCATTGTATAACCAATATAATTGGACCATCAGAATCAAAACCGTGATCAGATAGCTTGCATGAACTTCTCAATCTTACTTGATATATTTTTGAATATTTTACACTCAGAAATTTTTGTATTTGCCAATTCTGTTATTCCCAATTATTTGAAAAATCTATTTTCTAATTTTAATCATTAACATTCTAGGATGCGTCAGCACTAAACTACTCAGTAGCATGGCAAACCAGAGTTATATATATATATATATATATATATATATATATATATATATATGTGTGTGTGTGTGTGTGTGTGTGCGTGTGTGTGTGTGTGTTAGTCTTGTTTATCATATTAATCAGTAGACTTGATGACCATTCTGCCTGTGCATATGTGTACGTAACGTTTCCAGACTATCCAATTTTAAGCAGTGAAAACCCACATACATATATTTTTATATTATGATGTCATCTATTAACAAATAACTTTGGAACATTTCACATCCGTTTCATTAACACACACTCATTAAGCTTTCTGCTTTTCGTAATCTTCATAATATATGTGAATTAATAAAAAAATTAATGTTTTAAAATGGATAAAATAATGCTTATCTCTAACATAGAAATCTATTTCCCTTGTTTTGTTTTTGAATTATCACTATAGGACCCTTATTACTGAAGATAGCTCAAAAATACCTGAAATACAATTTTTGCCAACATAGTGTAGTCGACAAACTAGTGTTTCTGCAAGGTAATGTATCGTGGCATTATACCAAATTTGTTCAGGATTACCTCGGGGGATCTTTTACTGGTCGATGGATTGTTGTTTCAGAAGCACGATTTTAAGCAGCACGGTTTCCTGCTTTGACTAGATAAGAATTTTTTCTTTGCCTAGGGTTTCATTGACTGTGATCAAAATCTCTATTTTTCTACTGTAAGTAGAAGAAATATATTTAGTTGATCGTTTAAATCATGTGATGTACGCAGCTTTGAAGTTAAAACGAAAGTTTCGGTATTTAGATCATTTTGAAATCCGTCATGACTCAAATTGAAACGTAACTATTAATCTTAATCCAGAATAAATTAAAGAAAAACATTAATAATTGTCAATATTCTTAAGATGTATTGTAAACTTACCAAATAGAAGTGAACTCCGAATTCCAGTTTTTGTGTTTATTTATACGAGGTTTGGGTGAATTGTTGCTCAATTCTGTTTTTTCTTTTCGTACTCACAAATGATGGCTTTGATGACGGTTGGAAAATTCATAGGCTACAAGGTTTTTTTTTTGTTTTGTTTTTTTAACTTGAAGATTTCAAACAATCGTACAGCATTTGATAAATTTTGAGTTCATTCCATTTACAGCAATAATTCTGAAATTGATAAAACCAGGCTGACCAAATCTCTTGAGACATGATAAGCATATATGTTCTCTTGGATATTGATTGCCATAAAAACATGATTTAGTCTTTCACGTTCATGTCTATAGATGGGGACAACCCCAACCAAGAAGCGTCATAAAGACGACACTAAACTGTCTCATGGTGAGCTTTGGGGAATGTGGAGTATTCTTTCATTGCCAATACACCCAGGTCCACACTGAGCCGAAGTAATAATAACTGTTATAGCCACATCTATGTGTCAAATAGAAGTGTTTAAAAAATTGTCTTTGCCCAGTCGGCTGGGGCTGTAGAATACACTGACTGCACCTCTGCAGAGGGGTAAGACCCCACCTAACGAGTGTCCTGGATATGACACTAAACAATCTGATGGTGAGGTTCCAGCAGTGCTGGAGATTTGGGGAATGCGGAGTACCCTTTCATTGCCATCGCTCCCAGGTCCACTCTGGCCCGGAGTGGTAGCACCTGATAGGGCCCTATCTATGGGTTAAATAGAACTAACGGCATACTAATGCTAAACTGAATTGTTTGAGTAAAACCGAATAGTTTGAAATAGAAATTACTTTTACAATTAAACCGTACTTACACTTAAACTGCGTGCTTATGCTTAACTGAATTATTTCAAATAGAACTGTTTTTCGACATTAAAACTGTATTTACACTTAACCGAATTGTTACATACAACTGCTTGAATAGTTATAAATGGAAATGTTTTTGACCATTAAACTGTGTACTTATGCTAAACTGAATTGTTTTAAATTGAACAGATTATTTACATCAAAAATGGATTTGGCGTTAAATAACCTACAAAGATTGATATGCCATAAAACCCAACAAACCAAACCAAACAAAAGAATTATATGAGTGCACTCAATGACTAATGCAACATTGAATTGTTAGTTTTTGACTGCAATAGTTAAAATCGTTTAACGATGTGTGAACAAATGATTACAGCTAAATAGAATAGGTTCTGTTAGACAGGAATACATGAAAACATTAAAGTTGACGCAAACGAAAGATAACTTCGTCGTTTTAAAATGTTACCTAAATAAATAACCCACAAGTGTTGATATACCATAAAGTGTAACATAGCCAGATATCCGGGTGTGTGTGAAATGGACATAGAATGTTCATAACTCATATATATAGAACATAGGAATCCCGAAACACAAAAAACACTTACGAATTCTTAGTTCAGGTACGAAACTTTTTATTACTTTTGAGTTAAAAGGTTTTTCGAAAAAAGGAAGAGAGAGGCACAATCTTTCTATGACGACTTTTCAATCTGCCCCCCAACACGTGCGCACAAGCCGCAAAGCCTCTGCGAGCTCCGAAAGTCAATCGTCCTCTTCGGACGCAAAAACTCGACTCCCTAACTGACTTTACTCAAATCTCCAAAATCCTCCGCGCACGCTTCCGGTGCATGACGTCATTCACATCCCCCGGTCAATTTTCTATCTGGGGTTTCTATTGTGACACGTCCGCTCCGCGTGCGTGAACACCTGCGCTCATGTTCACCTAACTAACCCATTCGCTGAGCGAAAGGTTCTCAGCCTAACTAAACCGAAAGGCAAGATATATAAAACGAAATACCTCGGCCATTATATTACAAAAGATTATAAACCAAACCTAACATTGTCAACTAAAGATACACTGCTAAGTATGATAGGCTTATTTCAGAAATTATTTTGAATAATCAAATGACAATCATTATTATTGGGTATCAACCACCTTTCTCCACACTATGAACTAGTCCATCTGCCATATATAGCAGTAACTCCTAATACCAGAACAGACAAGAAGGTGAAGAGCAGCTTCTTATAGGAATAGTATTAGAGCGTTGGAGACTAGAGATCGCACTAGCTCACCTTACTTGCTACCGTAATAACGAAAGCCAATACTATCGTTGGACTATATTATTATTCTGCATTCACTAATCCTATGTTCTTTTCTACTAATAGTCTCTCTATTGTATATACTTTTTTCCTGAGAATATATCTCTATTTCCTCTCATATCGTGGTTTGTCCTTTATTTAATATTACAAGCGTTTACTAACCAGAACACAACAATTATTCATAATTTACTCTCTCTGTCACACACACACACACACACACACACACACACACACACACACACACGCACGCGCACTAGGACCCATACACATTCAGGGAGGGGAAGTAAAATATTGTGTGATTTTAAAACTTTTGTTTTAGGTCTCATCATCATCATCATATCGTGCTGGCAGCACGGATATCCCTGACCCTCTCTCGCCACTCCTCCCTATCGTTCATCGCCCTAGGCAGGTCTTCAGGACAACAACCTGTATCCTCACATAGCTGCTGAATGTACGTTCGTGCTGGTCGTCCTGCTTTTGCGCGGCCATGTGTGGGGATCCATAAGAGTACATCTCTTATGAGTTCATCTCTGCTTCTCCAGCAATGTCCTGCATGTCTGGTTCGCCTAACTTGAATAGATTTCGTGATAGGGGGCAGGTGGCCGTACAGTTGGTGTCTTGTGGGGTGTTGCTGCCAGGATTTGTTCAGGATTGCACGCAGCATTCTTGTGTAATTGGCATCTAGTTTCTTCTCCAGCCGTTTTGTTAGCGTCCATGTAGTGCATCCATATAGCAGTATCGATGTGACCGCTGCCTGGAAGAAACTGCGTTTCATTTTATCGGTTAGGTCTGATTTCCATATAGTCGATAGCCTATTGATAGCTGTCCATGCTTTCGTTAACCTCGTTTCGATGTCCTTTTCGGTTGATTCGACGCTGCTTCCTAGGTACGTGAATTTGTCTACTAGTTTAAGAGGGGTTCCTTTTAGAGTGGAGATGTCCCCCGTTTGGTTATAGCACATATATTCCGTTTTGTGTGCATTAACATGGAGGCCTATGCTTGCTGCTGCTCGTTCCAAACTATGCAGAAGTGTTTCGGCTTGGTCAGGTGTATTTGCCAGTATCGCTATGTCATCGGCGTAGTCGGCGTCGGTAATTGTTGTTGCGGGGTATCTTCTGCTTCTTTTCTTCGTCAGTTCGAAACCATTCTCTTTGATTTTGTCAATCTATGTTCTAAGTACGTAGTCTAGACAAATGATAAAGAGATACGGAGCCAGCGTGTCCCCTTGTAGTACTCCTGCTACAATGTCGAAGTATTCTGTGTCTCCATCCGGTGATCGTACTTTTACTTTAGTGTTTCTATAGAGAATCGTTATTGCCGCTACGGTTTCTTTAGGTATGCCGTACGCTAGTAGGATTTGTTCCATCTTTCCTCTGTGAATGGAGTCGAAAGCCTTGGTAAAGTCGACAAATATTAATGTCGCTTGTAGGTTCTTTGCCCGTACACCTTCAAGGATTCTGCGGATGGTTAATATTTGTGAGGTCGTGGATCTATTTCTTCGGAAGCTATTTTGGTTTTTTCTAAGTATGTTGTCGATTTTGGGTTCTATTCGGTTTCGCAGTAGGGCATTGTAGATTTTGGCAGCTATGGATGTAAGTGTTATGCCTCGGTAGTTTTTGGCTAATCCGAGGTCCCCCTTTTTAGGGAAGGGGAGGATGCATCCCTTCGTCCATCTATCTATCGGATTTTGATTGTATACTGCGTTGCAGTGTCGGAGCAGTATGTCGTCGAATTGTCTGGTCTTCCATACTTCCGGGGGAATTTCGTCCAGTCCTGCAGCTTTCCTATTTTTAATTTTTCTGAGAACCGAGTCGAGTTCTTCTTGTGTGAACGGTCCAAGTTTAATGTCTAATTGTTTGCTAATTATTCTGGTGATTGGTTCATCCGTTATTTTTGGTGGGTTTACAAGTAAGTTTTCGAAGTGCTGTTTCCACAGTTTTATTCTTTCTTGTTGGTTTGCAGCTTTCAGTTTTGCTTTGGCTGTGTTCTTTCTTCTGCTCACTTCGTTTATTGTTTGCCAGGCAATTCTAGATTGTCTAAAGTGTTACATCTTAATTTTAATGTTTAGCTCTATTATTTTTTTTTTCCATTAAAGTTCAATCCAATATGAATGAGGTAGAAAAGAAACGATAACGAAACTATAATTTGTTTAACGCCTAAACAAAGCAAAAAAAAAACCGAAATAATTAATTTCTGTATGGCTTCCATCAAGCCAAGACCTTAATCTCTTGGATTACGCTACATGAGGCGTTTCAGAAAAGAAAACAAATTCAACTTCCCATCCAAATATATCTTCTTTTTAGACTGCTGTCGAGGAAGAATGGAATAAAATGGCTGAAGAATTTATTTTGAAGGTATGCAAATCATGTAAAAGCTGTGTTGGTATAATAATTGAAAAAATGGTAGTCATATTGAGTAAATTCAATGTTTTGTGTCTATCTTCTGATAATGCTGTTTATTTTTTAAAACTAAAGTGAATCTTGTTTTATAATAGAATCGTTTATTATTATATTAGAATATTCCTAATTTTGCTTCTCTGATAACTTTTTTCTTTGCTTTTTCGAAGATTTTCCATGTTGTTGCTCTAAATATTTTGAAGGAGTTTCAATTAGTGGTTGTGGCTTGTTATCAACTTTGTTTGGGTCAGCTGGCAGATTGCTGTTTTGTGAGGTGTGTTGATACAATAATTGAAAAAATAGTGGTCATATTGCGTATATATACGGTTTTGGTGTTGTATATTTACCTCCAACCCCACCAAACATGCCATTCTAAAGACGGCGAAAGTGCATATTCCATTGGCGTAGGCGAGCTTGGCTGACAATATGGGACAGGGTTAAAATCCCACGGTACACTCACAGACTGAAGCACCGGAAGAGAGTTACCTGTGAACTGCATGACAGTTGTTTCCCTTGATGACGACCAAACATGCCATTCCAAGAAAGCGGAAGTGACACATTCCGATGGCCAGTCATGGAGAGATATTGAGTGGGCGATTTAACTATAATATAACTCGGTGAAGAGGGGAAGTCAGTTAGTTTGGAAACCAGATGAGTTAGAGACAAGATGCGGTAGAGAGAACAGCACCCAGCGGAGAGGGCCCCTAGGCCTCCAGTTGAGCATTTCAGGAGAACGAGAAAGACACAACGCTGATGGCCATAAGAGTGGTGGTCAATATATTACAGCTCTGTTCGGTCTTACTCCCTCTCACACACAAACCTTGCAAATAAAGTGAGAAGTATATTTTTCTAAACAAGTGTCGCTCGTCTTGTGTCGTTGTTATGATTCTGTATGAATGCATGCATATGTAGATGTACATGTATTATGTGTTTGTATATAGTTAGTCATGATGGTGACTATACAACGTTGGGTCTATCTTATTTTGTTGATTATTTTTTTAAATGAAATTAATCTTGATTTATAATAGAGACGTTTATTATTATACTAGAATATTTCTAATTTTCCTTCCGCACCCTATATATATATATATATATGAAATGTGCACTGGTAAAATATCGAAACCATTTGGTTTTCAATATTGAAATCTTGCATATATATATATTTTTTTTTTTTTTTTTCATCTTCACAATTATCTTTTTTTATATCGTTACTCTCTCGGATAGTCATTTCTATAGCGACGAAAGAATACTACTTAACGGGTGCAATAATAAGATTCCGCTAGGAATTGAACCCACTACAACTGTATACTTGTTTTTGTATGGTTTGATTTTATTAAGAGCATATCAACATTCGTGTATTATTCAATGCCGAAGTCATTAATGTTGAAGAATTTTTATTGTACTATTATGGTGTAATCAAGTAAGCTAGCCTATGCACCACAGTGACTTGCCTCGTTATCATAGGTCTTGTCTGTTTCTACGTAGCTGCTAATATTCAAGTTCAGTTTCGAAAATATATACGGTATAGCAGAAGTTAGAGTGACATATCAAAAGTAAATCAATAATTTTGTGTTATTGTTTTACAGACCTCATAGTTTTAAGAATATATCACCATCATCATCATCATATCGTGCTGGCAGCACGGATATCCCTGACCCTCTCTCGCCACTCCTCCCTATCGTTCATCGCCCTAGGCAGGTCTTCAGGACAACATCCTGTATCCTCACACAGCTGCTGAATGTACGTTCGTGCTGGTCGTCCTGCTTTTGCGCGGCCGTGTGTGGGGATCCATAAGAGTACATCTCTTATGAGTTCATCTCTGCTTCTCCAGCAATGTCCTGCATGTCTGGTTCGCCTAACTTGAATAGATTTCGTGATAGGGGGCAGGTGGCCGTACAGTTGGTGTCTTGTGGGGTGCCGCTGCCAGGACTTGTTGAGGATTGCACGCAGCATTCTTGTGTAATTGCCATCTAGTTTCTTCTCGAGCCGTTTTGTTAGCGTCCATGTAGTGCATCCATATAGCAGTATCGATGTGACCGCTGCCTGGAAGAAACTGCGTTTCATTTTATCGGTTAGGTCTGATTTCCATATAGTCGATAGCCTATTGATAGCTGTCCATGCTTTCGTTAACCTCGTTTCGATGTCCTTTTCGGTTGATTCGACGCTGCTTCCTAGGTACGTGAATTTGTCTACTAGTTTAAGAGGGGTTCCTTCTAGAGTGGAGATGTCCCCCGTTTGGTTATAGCACATATATTCCGTTTTGTGTGCATTAACATGGAGGCCTATGCTTGCTGCTGCTCGTTCCAGGCTATGCAGAAGTGTTTCGGCTTGGTCAGGTGTATTTGCCAGTATCGCTATGTCATCGGCGTAGTCGGCGTCGGTAATTGTTGTTGCGGGATATCTTCTGCTTCTTTTCTTCGTCAGTTCGAAGCCATTCTCTTTGATTTTGTCAATCGATGTTCTAAGTACGTAGTCTAGACAAATGATAAAGAGATACGGAGCCAGCGTGTCCCCTTGTAGTACTCCTGCTACAATGTCGAAGTATTCTGTGTCTCCATCTGGTGATCGTACTTTTACTTTAGTGTTTCTATAGAGAGTCGTTATTGCCGCTACGGTTTCTTTAGGTATGCCGTACGCTAGTAGGATTTGTTCCATCTTTCCTCTGTGAATGGAGTCGAAAGCCTTGGTAAAGTCGACAAATATTAATGTCGCTTGTAGGTTCTTTGCCCGTACACCTTCAAGGATTCTGCGGATGGTTAGTATTTGTGAGGTCGTAGATCTATTTCTTCGGAAGCCATTTTGGTTTTTTCTAAGTATGTTGTCGATTTTGGGTTCTATGCGGTTTCGTAGTAGGGCATTGTAGATTTTGGCAGCTATGGATGTAAGTGTTATGCCTCGGTAGTTTTTGGCTAATCCGAGGTCCCCCTTTTTAGGGAAGGGGAGTATGCATCCCTTCGTCCATCTATCTATCGGATTTTGATTGTATACTGCGTTGCAGTGTCGGAGCAGTATGTCGTCGAATTGTCTGGTCTTTCATACTTCCGGGGGAATTTCGTCCAGTCCTGCAGCTTTCCTATTTTTAATTTTTCTGAGAACCGAGTCGAGTTCTCCTTGTGTGAACGGTCCAAGTTTAATGTCTAATTGTTTGCTAATTATTCTGGTGATTGGTTCATGCGTTATTTTTGGTGGGTTTCCAAGTAAGTTTTCGAAGTGCTGTTTCCACAGTTTTATTCTTTCTTGTTGGTTTGCTGCTTTAAGTTTAGCTTTGGCTGTGCTCTTTCTTCTGCTCACTTCGTTTATTGTTTGCCAGGCAATTCTAGATTGTCTATCTTCTACCGAGTCTCTGATCTTATCTATCTGATTTTGAATGTATTCTGTCTGTTCCTTTATATATATGCCTGCTAATTGATTTTGTGCCGTTTTTAGTTTTAAGGCATTTGTGTTTGTTGGGTTTTTTCGATAGTTTTTGGAGGCTGTTTTCACTAGTGCACGTTTTTCTCTCACCGCTAAGGTTTCCCATGGGACTCTATATTTAGTTTTAATTTTTGTTGGAATGTATTTTGCTGCTGCCTCAAGGTGTGCATTGACGAAATTTTCGTATTCGTCGTTTGGTGTACTTTTTTCCGTCTTTTCTTGTAGTGTTTCGAATCTGTTTCTCAATTCTAATACGTATTTATCTCTGACATCTTTGTTGTTTAATAGGGCCCAGTCATAGTGTTTGGTGGTCGCTGTTCGTTTGGCGTTTTTTCGTAGGCTTAACCGTATTTTCGCTGTGACTATTCGGTGATCGGTGGACACACCCTCAAAAGAGGAGTATGCCTCGCAATTCAATGCACTATTCTTCCATTTCTTGTTTATAAGGACGTAGTCTATCTGAGCTTTAGTATTGTTTGCGTACGTGTATGTCCATAGTTTGCCCTCTCTTTTTTGGTAGTTTGTATTGAGGCATGCTAATCTATTTTCTATCATGAAATCTGTTAGATGTTGCCCATTTCTATTTGACGTGTTGTGGAGGCTGTATTTGTTGTTTCCGTTTTTCCCGATTTGTGCATTCATGTCTCCGCCAATGACTAACATGTTGTGTTTCGGGATGCTACGCACTAATGAGGATAACTCATCGTAGAAGGTGACTATTTCATTTTCTTCATTAACATTGGTGGGGCTGTAGCATGAGACGATTGTTGCTCTGGGGTTTCCGTTAAATGTAGCTACTATCATCCTAGGTCGTATTTTCTCTATGCTATTAAGCGTTTTTAGTGCTCTAGGTCCTATAAGCAATCCTACCCCTCCTACTGCGGCGTTGACAGAGTTTTTCCATGCGGATACAGTGGCGAGCGACCATCCATTGCCAGTTTCGTGATATTTGATATCTTCTGTGTGCGTGTATCTGTGTTCTTGTATGCAAATTATTTCTATATTATGTTCTTCGGCCGATGCAATTAGCTCTGGGAGTTGTCCTATTCTATTTAAGGTTCTTACGTTAAATGTGGCTATTTGTAGTGTTTGCTTGCATTTTAGTAGTTTTGATTGTTTGAGCTCTGTAGCTGATTTTTCGAACACCGAGGCCAGGGCGGTTTGTGTAAGT
Source organism: Sepioteuthis lessoniana (assembly GCA_963585895.1). Classification (NCBI taxonomy): domain Eukaryota; kingdom Metazoa; phylum Mollusca; class Cephalopoda; order Myopsida; family Loliginidae; genus Sepioteuthis; species Sepioteuthis lessoniana. The sequence continues at coordinate 103,319,581 of OY757912.1, forward strand.
GGTTTGAGTGTGGGTCATGGTTATCTTTCGATGGCTGTTTTATTCTCTTCTATAGAAGCCACTCTTATAGAGGAGCAGCAGTAGTTCCCCGATCGAACTGTCGATCCTGAGCGAAAAGTCGTCAAACTCACGTCCAGGACCCATTTGGGTATTGACTTTGGTCGTCCATTGGTTTATTCAAATACCTTAACGTACATCATGCTGCTTCCCATGTGTACATAATAAAATAAATGAACATTTAAAAAAAAAAAAAATAAATAAATAAAAAAATAAAAAAAATTTTTAAAAAAATTAAATAAAATGAAAATAAAAAAAAAAAAAAAAAATAAATAAATAAATAAATAAATAAAAGGGGGGGGAATTTGTTTTAAGTTTTAACTTAGTTAAAGTCCAACATTAAGGTACTTTCTTATGACTTTCACTAATACTGACTTATACTTTTTTGCTGTATTGGGACTTTTCCAAGGGTTTTTCATTTTTTTTTTTTTTTTTTTTTTTTTTTTTTCATCATCCTACAGTTGGGGACCTAGCAGGCTTCAGGAATTAGAGCTCTGTGGTAGCATTAGGCGTTCTAGGCTTTTTCTTATAAACTACTGTTAGGGCTTTCTTTACGAATTTTTAAATTATTCGATAGAAGATATTTAAAAACATTCTGCCTTGTTCGCTGACATGTGGATAGGCTTAATATCAAATTGGCTTTACAGTAGAGTAAGCGTGCCTTTACATTTAAAACGCATAGTTTAAGCATTATTTTACAAACAAAATACAGCATAACATTTTGTAAAATTCAGCATTTTAAATTGGAATTAAAGACATACTGACCAATATTGACATATTTCTTCCACTTGGCTCCTGAGTTCAAATGCGTCTTCTTCGTTTGGACTTTTATTTACTACTGATATTTTATATATATATATATATATATATATATTCAGCGAGAGAGACTGACAGAGAGGGAAAAAATCTATATAAACTCCAAATATTTTATAGTATTTAGAAATGTATATTTTAGCTGTGGGACAGTTGAAATATCATTTTCATCATCGTGTCACGCTGCCAGCATTGATCTCTCTGACCCTCTCTTCCCCACCCGTCTCTATCGTCCATTGCTCCTGGAAGATCTTCAAGGCTATACCCTGTATTGGCACTAGAGCTGTGGTAAATAGGTTCTAGCTGGTCGTCCTGCCTTTGCTCGTCCATGTGAAGGGGTCCACTGGAGTATGTCGCTTATAAGTTCGCCCTTACTTCTCCAGCATATCTAGTTCGTCTAATTTGGATAGTTTTTGTGATGGGTGGCAGGTGACTGTATAGCTGGGGTTTCGTGGGGTGTTGTCTCCAGGAACCACTATATTGAAATAAAAGGGCTCATTGATGCATTTGACTACGCCGACGTAATATATATTTTCTGAATATTATCTATTATATAGAGAATACGTGGTCTTTTTATATGAAGGCCCACGATAAGAACTTTCAACACCCTATACAAATAATAACAAGCTTTATAAAAATGACAAATAAGCTGACAATTACATTTTCAGGCTTCGTTTTATTTATATTAAATGTCTACATCTGATTGTAGGCGAATTATTTAGAAAACCAGACATTTTATCATAAACTTTTTAGTGATAATGCACTTCTAGATTTCTCTGTGATAAAAGTGAAATTAGTTTCAAGTAGATTCGACTGATGACAACCTAGTTATTGGAACTAATGAGGAATAGATAAAAAGAAAATACAAAGGGGATATATATTTGTATTTCAGAGTCAAGTCCCCTTGATATTTTACTTTATTTTCGTGTACGGAATCAATATATATATTGAATGAATTTTATAAGAACGTCATAAAACAAATAAATAACCGCAAACATCTGAAATATCTTCTCGCTTACATTTTGTTCTTTTAACAAGAAACGCAACTTTATATGCTGGTAGATTGAAAACTATTTCTCCATTTTAAAATGCTTAACATATAATGATATACGGATATATAATTAAAAAATTATAAAGAGGTTGTTCCTACGCCGTACTGGCTAATGTGCGTGGGTGCGATAATGCAATTTGAGAGTTCGAATTCTGGTCGTGCTTTTACGTTCACTTTCTGACGAATAACGTTGGGAAAAATGTGACACCCTAATAAACCCACGTATGGGTTAAATAGCAACACCGGAATTTTAAAATAAGGATTTACATTTCATTGATCCTGTAGACGTTAAAAAGGTCTTCTAAGTAAAATAAAACTAATAGCATAAGTAAAGTTTTCAAAGTTATAAGAAAAACATTGAACACATTACTTACTATACTTTTATAAAACATTATTTAATGATCTTATTGTAAATAGTTACATCAACTAAAAATATTTCCTTTTATGTAAGATCAGTTGGCAAGATAATGTTTGAATAAGATTGGTTGGGTTTTATGGTGTATCAATCCTTGTAGGTAATTTAATGCTAAATCTTTATTATACATAACATTTTTAAACCAGCCTGAGCTCATTCTTTTCACACAGTAAAATGGTTTACGTATTTCTATGTAATACGAATATTTCTATTTACTATTAATAATTTATTTACGCCCAGTTTAATGTTTTCAAGTATTGCTATGTATCAGTAACAATTCACTTAAATGTCAGTCATTTGTTTATACACAGTTAAATGATCAAACATTTTTATTTCAAACAATTCAGTTTAGCACGAATCCACAGTTCAAATGTCAAACGGTTATATTTGACCTGTAGACAGGAGCCTATCAGGTGCTACCACCCCAGGCCAGAGTGAACCTGAGAGCGATGGTAATGAAGAGTATCTGACATTCCCGAAAGCTATAGCATTACCGGAGCCTCACCATCGGTATGTTAATGTCATATCCAAGACACTTGTTGAGGGAGTGTTTAAATAGTATTTCGCCAACCCTTTTACAGGGGTGTATTTGCGATTAAATAATCTGCCAATGTTGATATGCCATCAAACAAAGAACAGAAAAGAAACCATTTCTCAAATATATTTTTATCAAATTCTTCACTAAACCAAACAAATGTTGAAATCTTTTAGAAAACTATCTGATGAATTTACTCGTAGTAATCAAAATTTCATGTTATACTTAAACAATTTTGGTCCCATCATTTTTGAAACATGAGATAACACTTAAACTTTCGATCAGATGAAATCACTTCTTTTTAAAACTGATATTCTTTTATATTACTCAAATTCTCCAAAGGATTCAATATATTTAGTTCTATGAGCTTAATTAATGTAAAATTTTTCAGAAGATAAAACTGAATCTGTAAACATACTTTCGCTTTCGGTCGAATATTCTTATTATTCCAAAACCTGTTGGCGGGTCTTGGAATAATCACACTTTAGTCCCTAATAATAACCACCCCCAAAAAGAAGATTTTTTCTGGGTGTGATGTTAAACTATGTTTCATGGTGAGATCCTAATTCTTCTGAGGTTGAACATTTTTTTAAATATAGGATAGGATAGACAGAACAAAGATTCTTAAGAAACTACTACATGACAAATGAAAATATAAATAATGAACCATATTCCTCGACGTCTAGGCCTAAAATAAACTATTCAAGTTTCCATCTCGTAATAATCAGTCAATTCTGATGTTTGTTATTATTCGTGTAATACTACGAGAGGATAGTTATTATTTAATTAAATTGTATCCTTAGAGATAATATACCATAAGTTAATCTTGTAGATCAGTTATAGAGCGTAGTGAGTAAGGCCGACACTGTTCGTTCGGCTCTAATGGCCTCTACAAATCTGAGTCTATTAAATATAAAATTTACATGATACATATCTGTTCTGAACCTTGTGGTAGAGATATTTGTGCTTTTTTGACTAGCACGAGTTCTACAGTTTGATCTATACGATTTTGAAATTGCATTTAAAATATATATATATATATATATATATATATATATATATATATATGTATATATATATATATATATATATGACGCCTACGCACATGTAAGATGTGATGCAGTATCAATTTTTACGTGGAGTTTAACAGGTTCAAATTAAGGGTTTTCCTTGTCTTACACTGGTTGCCATATCAGGATTTAAGAGCCAAATTTCTCCCGAATATTTACCAATAGCTACAAAGGATAAAGTGTTGTGAATACATTTCCCAAATTCATTGATGCGATGTGCTAGGTAACCAGCCTCGTTCTTAATTTGACATTTGTGTCCATTTCCTTCGACGATGAAAATTAGACAAAAGGTTTGAATAGGGGACTTAAATGCAAAACCATAGTGCACCTATGCAAAAGTAGACTCCGACTCGTAAATGAAGTTCTGAATAATGCTCCAACCTGTAAAACTGTAGCACTGGAATCTATTCTTAGAATTGTTCATGGACATTGTCACAAGCTCTATAATACTTTAACCTTTTCGTTCATGCAGATTTTCTCATTTATTCTGAAGAATTGTGGGCATCATCCTGCTGAATCGCCCTTGGTATGTTGAAATAATTAACAAATTGTACAACGTGAAAAATCTGTTTCTATGACTGCATCACCAGATCGAACAATAGACGCATAAAAGCCAGCATCACTATTATCAACTTTGATATATGTCAAGAATTCAGATGATAATAGAAATGCATCCAGCAGTGGTTACTATGAAGGAATCTAGGGTCATTTACCTGTTTCCTGAAATGTTCACCAGTCTGAATGTTGCGTTTCCGTGATGTTTTACTTGAGTGGAATGAATATATAGCAGAAAAATATACATATTCAAAAATATTAGGAAATGCCCGTGGTGTAATTGTTATTGTCATTGGAAATGCACACAGTGAACAGGGTTCACATCCCGGACGAATCTATTTACATTTCACATAATGCAAATATACTTGGGAAAGGTATAAATCCAAAAATCATCCCTACAGCTCTAAACAAATAGTAGGGGCTGATTAGCCTCTTTAACCCTGGTATGGCAGCCAGTCTGAGAGAAAGGAAATGCTGGATTCAAAGATGTTAAACTTCGCTAATAAAATTTGACTGTGTTACATCCTACTGGTGCGGAGGGGTTTGGTAAATACATACAAATTCCAAATCATATTCAGGAATTTATAATGAAAAAAGGGTGTTGTAGATTACATAATCAAATAACAATCTAATATTAGTTAATATGACTTGGATTAATTCACTGACCTCACCACATAAGTAGATGTTACGAAACTTGCTGCAGAAATAAGAAACCATTATGAACTGATAAGAATTATAATAGTATGTCAGTAAGCATTTGGAACAGTATTGATGAGTACTTATGTTATTTTGCCTATTTTTATTTGAGATCAAATGGGGTTAAACGATTCCAAATGAGGAACCGTGTCACTTATTCAGTTCAAGAGTATTCTAATTATGAAATCACTTCTCTATGTTACTATTGTTTCTCTCTATTTTGCGATCAGAAAAAGACTATGAGGCAAAGTGTTTGGACATAAAGACCTCCCCTGTAAACTGTTAGGAAATAAAGGCCTGTGTAGTAAGCTGTTAAGAAATAAAGGCCTCTGAGGTAAAAAGTTAGGAAATTAAGGCCTTTGTGGTAAATGTTAGGAAATAAAGGCATGTGTGGTAAAATGTTAGGAATTTCAGTTTTCATTTTCTTCCCCATAGTTGGGTATAACTAACTTAACCTGGGTAAATGACTTCTATTCCCTCTTGGGAGAATATGATTGCTATTTTGCCAATGACCTCAATACTGTTACCGGGTTTGATGAGAATTTTTGTTCTTTTCAGTACATGAGACGATGCATAATATAAATCACTTGAACAATATATATATATATATATATATATATATATATATATATATATATATATATATATACACTTTGGTTTAGTTTCTAATGTAGTCATAGTCGAGGGTGACTCGAAGACTCCCTTTTCGATAGCTACTACACCAAGGTGTAGGGGAGGGTGCTACTCTTTTGCCTGGATTGCTCCACTTTACCCTTGATCCATACCTTATAATGCTTTGTGTTAAGCAAAGAGGCATCAAGTACCATTTTTTGAGTCTTTGGTATGACTCGACCTGGGATTGACCCAGGTCTCCCGGGCCATTGGCGAACACTCTAACTGCCAGGCCAATGTCCGGTGGTAATGTAACATGTTCAAACGAATCAAATTGGACATTATATGATCTGGAAAGAAAATGATATAACGAAAAAAATCAAACCAAACTAAAAATGTGTGGAATATTTTACAGAGAGAGAGAGAGAGAGAGAGAGAGAGAGAGAGAGAGAGAGAGATAGAGAGAGAGAGTTGGAAAGGGGATTTTTATGCATAAAAGTAAAGAATTCACAATATTGATGATAAAGCATATATATCAAAGGTAGATATAGAGAAAGACAGAGTTTAAAGAATATTGCATAGGCACGATTTTTCCGTGTTGCAATCTCTTGTCGAAACGTTTACATCTGATTATCACTGATTTTCTCTGATTACTTGGAAAAGTCTTTTGCCTGATGAATGATACTATCTTTACCTTTTTCTTTCCTTTTTTTTTCTTTTGAGTAGATATCTTGTTAGAATGAATTGCGTGATTCTTTTCTATAATTTCGGCCAAATGAGATCTCGTATTCCTGCAGAACGTATCGAGGAAATTAGAACATGCACATTTCATTCAAGTTCGGTGATTTCACTCATCTTCACATAAATATGACAAATTATGTCACTAATGTAGAAATCTAACAATTTGGCCTAGTTAATATAACCGCCAACACCCTCATTTGCTTCGACTGAGTTATTTAGTTGTGCAAAAACCCACAGTATCTCAGGGTAGACTTTTTTCTCTAAATTAATACCTGTATATCAGTTCGTTGAAGCTTTATCGCATAGCAACCCGTATGAGTAATCTAATGCCAAATCTTATATATATATATATATATATATATATATATATATATATATTGAAATTAAATATGTATATATATATATATATATATATATATTGAAATTAAATATGTATATATATATATATATATATATATATATGTGTGTGTGTGTGTGTGTGGGTGTTGAAATGATAGATTGGGGTGAATCTGAGAGTATGATAGAAATATGTGTAAGGTTGGATAAATCAAATACTTAACACAGGTTTCTTTATACCTAAAACTTTTTCAATCTGTAAATGTTCTTGGAATAAAGAACGAATTATCGCGGATACCACTAAAGCTGTGTTAAGTATTTAATTTATCGAACCTTCCACATACTTCTATCATATATATATATATATATATATATATATATATATATATATATATATATTATATGCCTTCAATAAGTTTCTAGACTTTTTTTGTACAGGCATTTAAAATTGTCGTAGGTTCTTGAAAATTCAGTATGTTATTGCTATATATCTTATGAGATGATTGATTAATTCAAATGGACACCAACAGCAGGAATTAGAATACACCCTACTAAAGCCTGAGTGTCACAGCTGGTCAATTTCAAAAATGCAATCTGGACGTGAGGACACTTTAGAAGAACGATATGCAATAAAATGCTATTTTAAACTTGGAATAAATTCCACAAAAACGTATGGAATGCTTCGGACTGCTTTTCGACCATCTTGCATGAATAAAGCATCAGTTTTTGAGTGACATAAGATATTCAAGGTAGGCAGTGTCTCTGTGAGGGATGATGATAGGTGTGGGAGGAGTAAGGAAGTCAGAACACCAGAGTTGATAGGCCAAAGGGTTAGAGTTACGGTTACTACGCTGATGTTTTAAGGGAGTTTAGGAAGAGATTCCGTCGGAAGAGACCAGCACTCTTCAAATAGGGTCAGTGGCATTTCCACCAGAACAATGCACCAGTCTACAACTCTATCCTTGTCACAGATTAGTTGACCAAGATGGACATCAAGACAGTTCCTCACCCTCCCTATAGTCCAGACCTTGTCTCTGTGACTTTTGGTTATTCCCTAAGCTCAGAGGCTGTCGTTATGAGACAATTGATTTGATAAAAGAAGCAATTACGAAGGTCATTGACACGCTCACACAGGAGGACTTATATGGGGCCTTCCGGAAGTTGTTGGAACGGTACAAGTGCATTGCAGCCGGAGGAGATTACTTCCAAAGGGACTAGAGTTACATGCATGTGCTATCAATAAAAAGTGCCCAAACGAAAAAAGTCTCGAAACCTATTTAATGACCCTCGTATATATATATATATATATATATATATATATATATATATATATATACACTGAATACATTTTAATGCTATAAATTATACCTCTTATAACAAGAAAAAGAAACTGTATATCATCGCTTTTTTGCAAATATTTTTATGTTCAAAAACTACCTAAGTATAACAGGGAAAATATAATTGACAGAACTTACAGGTAAAAGACAAAAGGGAAAACATTCTATATATCCCCCACCATCCCGACCAGTGAACACATGGTTTTTGTGACGATTAACCAGGTAACTCCAGAAATATTCACATATATAGGTAGCCTCCATGGACATGAACCATATGCAATGAATTCTCCCATTACGCAGTGAAAAGTCAACAATTCTTGTCAAATTGATTTGTATGGATTTTTTGTTCAAAACCCCAGTTTAAATAAGAAGAAAGTGGAAAAGTTTATTATTTTTATTTTGTAAATATCTCAATGCACAAAAACTACCCAAAAAATAAGATGACAAAAAAAATATTATGAAATTAAAAAGTCAAAAGAAAAGGGCATTAACTAAATTCAAGATTAATTATAAAACTAAGGAATAAAATATATCTGCAAAGTTTGAATAACATAAAAGAGGGTCGTTGGTGTTTTACTTCCAACTTAATTCTTTTATTCTGAGAGTCACAAATCCCAATTGGCTTCATGTCATTTCCTGAAAATTTTAAGAATAAAGATTAGAATTTGGTCCTGAGAAGACATAGAATAACTAAAAGTCCAATACAACTCCTCAAACTGCAAAAAGAAAAAAAAATTCAACGCTCAACGTCAAATGAATGTATTGAGAATCTTTAATTGGTTGGCGGGGGGAAAGAAAAAATTAGGAAAATGCAAAATAGAAGAAGGAAACGTGAAAAGAAGCAGAAGAAACAATTAAATAAATTCATAAAACTACAAACACTAAAAGAATCTAATCGTCTAGTGCAAACAGAATGTCTACAACACAAAAAAAAACTTCCATTGTCCATCCAAATCTCTTGAATTTGCTATCTCAATTGATTTCTATAAAGTAAATAATCAATATTTGAATTTAAAAAAAAACAGTGTCATCGGAAAAGCAACAACGTTTACCATACTGAATTTTCTTCGTACATGATATTAGAATATTCACAATAATAAGAAAAATCTCAATTAATAAACAACGCTAATAATATCAACCCGCAAAGCCTAGTCTAAATATTAATGGATGATATCTAACCTAGCTAAGTAAAAAGTTAAGAAAACCCAGTGTGTTAATATATAACTGTTGTATCGTTGGTTCAATAATAGTATTCCACAGGTACAAGCTGAAGATTTTGGCAAGTCTATCAGAGAGCGATTAACGCTTTTCCCCTGAAGTAGTCAGACACCGTCCATTTATATCTTAACCGGTGTCATACTAAAAAAAGTCACTGAGTGTATAGTTCCGGTATAACAATAACATTTTTCCTAAGAAGGAAAATTCACATTATCAAAACAGCATAAGTACCAGACATGTATAACCCGGATAACTCATTGACGTTGGAGTATATTATTTAAGCCACACAAACGTATCTATATAAGAATTGGAAGCAGCATGGTGGATGCGGAAAATAACAGATGAAATAAAACAAGAGTCAACAGCATGCTTCACTAGATGCTGGACAGAAGAAACCCGTTAGTCAACGGCGAGCATCAAATATTTCTAAAATATTTCAAAATACTGCTACTCATCCTTAAGTGAGGTGTATATTGCTGAGAAAAAACCACCCACGAAACATTACTAGGAATCTGATTTAAAAATTACGTCCAAACCGAATCGAATTCATGCAGGAAAACAAAGAGCACGTTCTGCAGAGGGTGGAGCTCAGGCTCCACTATTCGAAAAATCAGCTACAGAACCCAAAGCCAAAAACCAAAAAATTAAACGCAAGAAGATTATGAAAATGGTGAAATAAAATATTCGCAATTTAAACACAGTAAATTATTAGCATAAGTAGACAGCATCTGCAAGAAAGCATAAGTGAAACATCTTCTAAATTGTTGAGATGAAGATTGATAATAGTTATCAATTAGAATATTTGCACTAATGCCTTATGCTTATTGTTACACTCACAACGTTTCGGTCGATATGTCCTTCGGCCTTCTTTTGCTAGGGATCCCGAGTTCAACATTAAAAACTTAATCTCGAACTTGGGAGCCCACCAACAACGTTGAACTGAACCCTTTATTTGATCCATGGAGATAGAATGTTCCACTTTTGTTAACTATGACCAGGTACAAGTGTTGAGTTACAGTAAGCATTCCATGTTATTCCTACCTGTGGATGTGATTCAACCTGCAACCCATATTTGATTTCACTTAGAACCACTTTCCAACCAAACACCTTATTAACTACGCCATGAGTCTGATTTTTACATGAAACAACTGACGAAAGCCAAAGGACATATCGGCTGAAACGTTGTGGGTATAGCAATAAACGTGAGATGAATAGTCCGTACTATCAAAGCGAACTAAAATAAAATACCATTATACTAGCGATGAATGGACACTTGTCTCACTATGTGTATAAAACTCTCAATCAATGCAAATATAGGAGGTATAGGAATGCTTCACAGTCCTTGTGGTGATCCATTCATCATCACGTTCTAAAACAAGCAATCTTCCCTTTTCTGACGAATTCCCAAACTTAACGTCTGGTCATGGAGAGAGAGACTGAATTATACTCTGCTTACACAACTCGTTAAACAGAAATGTTGAATATATATAAGATTTTTTACGCGAAAACATTCTCGCTTGCATAAATACTAATTCAATCTAAGGGAGGAAACTATTGACCAACACCTATCAAAATAAGATTAAAGCACATTAAAATTATATATTAATATCCTAGAAGTACATGAATACTGCTGTGAATTGTTAGACATAATCTTCTTTTGAAGGAGACTATTTTGATCAAAAAATCGCCACGGCAAATATTCACCTGAATCTACGAAGAAATAAGTCTCCAATCGTTAAAGCTTCACGGTATAATTGGTCCTCAATCAATAAAAAAAGTTGTAGAAATAAATATGACAAATGTGAAAACTTACTTACTGCCTATATAGAAGCAGTAGCTGAGTGCATTTCAACCAAGCCAAAAGTATGATATAGAGTTCCACAGGAGTCAATAGCAATTTGAGAAAATCAAGATAACATGAAAAAAGCATGCTTTATTAATAAATCAAACCCAACAAATTCAAATGCGCGAAAATTTAAGAAAGTTCAAAGAGAACTATGTAATATATCCAATAGAACCATTAGATTGCATTCAAGACCAAATATAAAGTGAGAACATCGGTAAAAGATGGATGATGACGATTAGCATGGCAGATAGTGAATAATATGAGCAAAAGTAAAAACAGTTAGAGAACAAAAGTAAAAGCAAACGCCCAAGTAGAAAGACAACAAATGAGAAAATAACATTTAAAGAATTTGCTCGGAAGCCTTCCTGAATTATCAAAAGCCAACTAGACTTCAAACAAGGTCATTTTACGGGAAAAAAAAAACAGCTAAATAAATAAAAGCAGAAAAACTGCTGACCACGACGAATTAAAGACAAGAAAATTTGACGACATACTTCTTCAGTTATGCAATACTGTTTTTAAATGATAAAACAAAACAATAGAAAAATGGTCAAAATACTGCATTCTTTGATTCCACGAGAAAGGTGACCTTGTTCCAGCAGTGGTAATTCTGGTACTCTGAAAGTGAGGGGGCTCTTGGGGAGCTGAGATTTTTCTGCGGAGGAGAGGGGCGTCTTTATTTTCATACAATACCATTATCGTATAGAAAACTTAAGAATAAATTTTAGTATAAGTGTGTTACTTCACTATTGTAGTGGAGTTCTAATCTATTCTTGCTTTCTTTGCCACTCTCAAACTGTTGGACTGGAAGCGAGGTTACCTTCAAAACTAAATCAAAGAGATGATATTAACGTCTATACAAGCAATACAGTGTGATTTGTCTGCAATGATTTTTTTTCTCGACAAAACTGTTTCGAAGCACAAAAAGGAAATGCAAGAAAAAAAGAAATTAAAAAAAAAAAATATAATAATAATGTAACGAAATCAGTCAAAGTGCTGTGGGCACTAAAAATCAGATGAAAAATTATTTTGTTTTAGATAACTCCAGGAATATGATCAAGAGGTTACTTTGAAATAAGGAAATATTTTAAATAATATCACTTCTTCATGTTTCCTGAAACAAAACCTCAAATAGGGCAGGTGGACCTTTGCAGCTAAATCAGTAGGGGATATGCAGCAGAACATTTTAGTAGAGTAAATTGACTCTGCTCTTTAGAAGTAAATTTATTTGAATTTTGATGTAAAATAATTTGTTACCCAGTCGGCTGGGGCTGTAGAATACACCGACTGCTTCTCTGCAGAGGGGTAAGACCCCCCCCCCAACGAGTGTCCTGATTATGACACTAAACAATCTGATGGTGAGGTTCCAGCAATGCTGGAGCTTTGCGGAATGCGGAGTACCCCTTCATTGCCATTGCTCCCAGGTCCACTCCGGCTCGGAGTGGTAGCACCTGATGGGGCCCTATGTATGGGTTAAATAGAACTAACAGCATACTTATTCTAAAATGAATTGAGTAAACTGAATAGCTTGAATCAGAAAGGTTTTTGACAATTAAACCGTACTTACACTTAAACTGCGTGCTTAAGCTTAACCGAATTATTTCAAATAGAACTGTTTTTCGACATTAAAACTGTATTTACACTTAACTGAATTATTAAATATAACTGCTTGAATATTTTGAAATGGAAATGTTTTTGACAACTAAACTGTGTACTTATGCTAAACTGAACTATTTTCAATAGAAAAGATTATTTACATAAAAATGGATTTGGCGTTAAATAACCTACAAAGGTTGATATGCCATAAAACCAAACAAACCAAACCAAAATAATTTACATGAACATGGTATGTTAATTTGTGTTTGTTTTAGTTACCTTGAGATCATCAACAAGCTCATGCCGCATAGTTCTGGTTTGTTTCCTGACCTTTCTCCTTATTAGATTTACTTCTCGTTGGAAGATCTTGTGTGGAGCTCCAGACTGAGCGAGATTGATTGTCAATTCGTGTTTCTTTCATTTTCTTATCATCGCACCAACAGTTGACTCTTTCTCACCTTGCTACTTGCCAGCTATCTTGTAGGCCATTCAAGTCTTGTGCAGGTATACAATTTTGTCCAAGGTGTCTTTAGACATTTCTTTAGTCTTGTCCATTGTTGAAATAATAGATTCTGATTCATTGACGGATTCTGTGAACTAGGGTATTTTATATGGGTTATGAGAACTTGATTTGGAGTAAGAATTGGTCAATAAGCCTCCTGATCACATAGCTGATCAGTGGGACCTGATTCATTGCAGATAGGTAGTGTGTGAAATACTGTTTTTATTTTTCGATAAAAAAATAAAAAATAAAAGTTCAAAAATTAATAAAAAGTGTTTTTTTAGAAACATTTTTTTATATTCTTTCTCTCACTTTCAAGACGGGCCTGCCCTGGAAATTGTAGACTGTTCCTATTTTTGTAAGGTGGCAAACTCAGAAAAGCAGGAGAGGATGAAATACTTTCTTAGCCCACTGTAGATCAGCCCTATGTAGACACTGGATGTAGTTTAACGATCCATCTGAGATTGATGGGTCTTATGGACTGATGGAGGGAGAGAGAGTAAGAGAGACATAATCAGAGAAAGAGAGAGTCAAGGAACTTCATGATATTAGCTGACTTGATGATATATATATATATATATATATATATATATATATAGTAATAAATTGTAGATAACTTCGTTTTTAAAGGAGCTAGAACTCATTTGTTAGCTCATCGTTAAATGTTTTCAAGCATTCCCATCAAATAATAATAACTCTATTTAACCTTAAACATTTTTGTGCACTCAAATGGATACAAGTATTGCAATCTGACACTAAGAATTCTATTTAATATTAATCATTTGTTTGGCGACTGTACTATGTTTTGAAGTATTGCTGTTTATCCTGTATTCCAATATAATATAAATGGCCTACAGCTATCGATAAGCTATCAATCATATAGAAATCAGACCTGACCCATAAAATGAAACGCAGTTTCTTCCAGGCAGCGGTCGTGTTGGTACTGCTGTATGGATGCACCACTTGGACGCTAACAAAACGGCTGGAGAAGAAGCTAGAAGGCAATTACACAATAATGTTGCGAGCAATTTTGAACAAGTCCTAGCGGCAACACCCCACAAAGCACCAACTATACGGCCACCTGCCTCATATCATGAAAACTATCAAAGTTAGACGAACCAGAGACGCAGGACACTGTTGGAGAAGCAGGGACGAACACATAAGTGATGTACTCCTATGGACCCCCACATATAGCCGGGCAAAAGCAAGACGACCAGCTCGAACATACATACAGCAGCTATGTGAGGATACGGGATGTAGCTCTGAAGACCTGCCGGAGGCGTTGAACGATAGGGAGAAGTAGCGAGAGAGGGTCAGGGATATCTATATAAATACCTAATTATAATAACCCTTCTTCATCTGGTCCATTTGGCAGGGGATGCAGAATATACTGCCTGCATATCTGCAGATGGGTAACCCCCCCCTCCCCAACGAATGTCCTAGATAGTGCACAAAACAATCTGATGGCGAGGCTCCAGTAATGCTGGAATTTTGAGGAATGCAGAGTGCCTCTTTGTTGCTATTGCTCCCATTTCCACTCTGGCCCGGTGTGGTAGTTACCTGATACCTATGGGTAAAGTAGAACTTAACATTATACTTATGCTTAACTGAATTGATTGAAATAGAACTGTTTATATCTATAAATATGGATTCGACAAACCAATAATTCTTAACATTTCTATTTGATCCAATAAATGGTGCTCTGACAGTTATTTCCAATCCAGGTCAGAGTGCAACGGGGAGTTATTTTGAT
Organism: Sepioteuthis lessoniana; assembly: GCA_963585895.1. Taxonomy (NCBI): domain Eukaryota; kingdom Metazoa; phylum Mollusca; class Cephalopoda; order Myopsida; family Loliginidae; genus Sepioteuthis; species Sepioteuthis lessoniana. The sequence goes on from OY757912.1 coordinate 103,334,714, forward strand.
GAAGTAATACTCCACATTCTTCAAGACATCCAAAACTAGAGCCTCACCACTAGATACATTCTAATGTCGGCAGAGTGGTCATTACATCATACGGTTTTGCGTCTAAAATATTAAATCAGCTGTTAATTTGAAGTAAATATAAATCTGGAAAAAAATTAACAACCTTCTGATATGTATATGTATATATTTTAAATATACAAAAGCTGATCAAAAGAAAGTAATGATAGAGATTCTATCAAAATGATTTATGTAAATTTAAATAATGTACAATACTTGAGAAAACGTATGAATATTAGCGTGAAATTTTATGGTGGGAATTTCTCTTTTAAAAATCTCTATGATAATGTCGCACTCATATGTTTATAGCTATCAAAAAATGAATATTGCCTTTGAATAAACAGTTTTCATTTTACGTGGAGTATATGTTGTCATCGAAGTGAGTAGACTCGACCACCCGATTTTAAATCCTGAACGGATCTGTTTACCTTTCACATTTATTAGTTTTACGAACATTTTTGATCCAACTACTCTCCATTCTGATATAGGTAAATAGTAAGGAAGACTGGAATCTTTCGCAACAGCTCAAGGAGCAAAACACTGAATTCAAACCATGTATAGACCTGGAGAAGGATGGGCTACAATTGGCTATATTAGTCCAAAACTCACTATATGATCAGTGCCCTCACCACCAAACAGAATTACGGGAACAGAGAGGGAGAGAGGGGGAAGACAAAGAGAGAAAAGAGAGGGAGGCCAAAAGGAAGAGAGAGAGAACATATTAAGGACATTCTTCTCAAGCATTGAAAATGAGTTTCAACTGGACAGTCATGTACATCACTTAATCGTGTAGCTTCTACGTAAGAGTTTTTTATCGTGTTATTCGTCGAAAGTAAACACTGAGAGTCGATAAAAGAGAATATACCTAAATAATGTTGAAAACGAGGAACCCTGTGACAAGTATAATCATCTATTACACATGATAGAATACGGAAGTACACTAAGAGTAATACTTATCGTCGTAAGAAATTGGCTCGGTGATTCGATTCCAAATCTTTGATGAAGATATACGGATTTCACTTCACGCTTATGCCCTCAGAAAAGGCATGAACTTATCTCTCCCTCTAGACATGGTTAGATTGTAGGGTAGATAGCGCTCATTAGCCTTGGTCTGGCTGTGAATCTAGTAGAAAACACCTCTGAATCCGAGCAAGATGTACATTATTTAAAAATTAACCTTTTGCCACACCCTGTCTGTAGGAGACGGATTGCATATAGTCATGCTCGTCACAGCAAATATTGATCTGCATCCTAGTTATATGATGCTGTTTATACAGCAGATCGGAAGGAAAATT
>OY757912.1:103341065-103456065 GCA_963585895.1 Sepioteuthis lessoniana
AGATAGGAAAATTACTGTGAGAGAAGAAACAAATGATGATATAAAATGAAAGATCAAGACAAGACAAAAATGATAAGAAAAATAAAAACGATTAATTTATGATAACGGCATGTCAACCCCTCAAGGTGTATTTTATGCTTCCAGTTTAAAGTATCGTAGTGAATATTTATATTTATATTTTGTATAGGTGTTTTTCAATGTTTTTTCCCCCCGGTTCGGTTAAATACGATTAATTTTTAACTGATGCATTTTATACAAAGTTTACCAAACACTTACAACCAATCCAGATCAGAGTCGATGTAGGAGTAAAAGTAATGAACGGTACTCTACATCCTCAAAATCTCTGGAAGTGTCATTCACAGGATCTTCCTATTTTCTGGGTCTGAGTTTATATTCATTCCGCAAAGGATATAGTCAGCATATTCTCAGCCTCGCAGAAAAGGAATGTTATAGTGAAAGGGTCAGACAAACAAACAGACAGAGCGAAGAGATCAAATAGTGATGTCTTCGTATTTATTCACCGTGAAAAAACATTGGTACACTCGTTTTTATATCCAATGATTTATTTTAATGACATATAAATAATGTTTTTATATATATATTTATTTGAGTTATATCACCATGTCAAATGTATTTCTCATTACTCATTACGCATATAATGCCCGCCCCATGGGCGGTGCTCAGAATACGCAAACTGTATCTGCTGAAGAGACTTAAGCCCACCCTCCTTAAAAAAGTTGTCCTGGGTATATAACTAAAATGTATCTGAGAAGTGCTTTCAATGCCCTAACTCCCAAGAAGCATTCTGGCCAGAATTGCATTAGGTCCTATCTATTGGCCAGAAAGACCTGTTAAAATTAATCGTATTCGATTGGAAGATTTGATGCTATATAACTGAAAAGTATTTGCATTCTTAAAGCTATTATTGTTTTCAAAGGATTATTATTAGTTATTAGCAAAAATGTACTTTCTCTGGGAACAATTATTCATGTTTAAAGAAAATAAAATATTGTATTAAATTAGGACGATGTAGATATGGAAACATATAAAAGGTTGACACTTTCTATTTCCTTTAAATTGATTCCTATATACATAGGATTGCTTTTTAATACCCTTGAGAATAAAACACCAGTATTAGAAATCAATAACAGCAGTAAACTATTTATTAAATCCATTTTTTAAAACCAGTATGCAAATTACCCATAAAATATATATTATAAACCTTTATTTTTAGTGATCTATAAAACACATTGAAGGATTTTGAAAGCATGAATACTATGAGCTTTCACCCTGGTTTTCCCTTTGTCGTTTCGTGTTCACGTCAAATGGATGTTAATCTGACCCTTGAAGACATTTCAACTGAGCAATATATGTTGGGAATGGCTTATTCTATTGCTTGGTGCATCTGGCATCCCAAATCGGGAAAGCAGACGGGGTCAACTATTTTTTTTGTAATGGATATGCATATCTCAATTCGTCCATGGCTTCCACATTAAAATGACCGAGGATCAAATCTTGACTCGGTCGGAAGCAGGTTACATTCTTTAATACCACTGTTTTCTACACAGGTTTTCTGGAGGTGGGCACGTGAAATTCACGTTAGGTATGTGTCATTTTGCTGATCGCCTGATTCCGTGGGAGGTGGGTGTTCCCACACGACAATATCTGCTTGGAAAGGCTGATTTTAAAGCTTGGCTCCTGAAGCGCTTCTGTATGGGGTATGCGCAAGTGTTCAAGGGTTTTTATTTGTGAGGGCCACGTATAAGACTCGATTCATGCAAGGCCCACCGCATAAAATGACCTTTGATCAAACTCTAACATCTTTGGAATTAGGTTACACACTTTAATACCAACGGCTTTCCAAACTTTTCTTTTGGCGGGGACGCCAAGCGTTCGCGCTATGTCATATTTCGTTTTGCTGATCCCCTGGTCATATTAGGCCCTCACTACCAGGCAATAACTACTCTGTAATGCTGAATTTATTGCTTGGCGCTCGAGGTGTCCCAAAAGCTGAATACAGACAAGACTAAACATTTTTGTAATAGGCACGCATGAGCCTCGATAAGTACGTGGCTCCACACTATAAAATGACCTTGTGTGAAATCTTGACTCGGTGCCAGTCTATTAGATACCCATTGAAAATATGGGCTGAGTTGATGCAAATCGAAGTTAGCTAAACTTTAATGGATACATAAATAGGATTTTAATTAATTTTAAATCACATAACTAAATAAGGGAATTATGGCGTCGGTGGTGACGTTGTTTGAGTTTGGCATTTTCTTATAAGTTAAAAAAAGACTAAAACTATGCACAGAACTAAGTATAACTAAATAGAAATAATTATTTGAAACCATATAATCATCGGAATTAAATGGATGTACTAGACACCATACATTTTTTTACTAAGTATTTTTATTAGATAGACATATTTGATATAAAAAGAACTTAATACAAAAATAAAGTGAATATAAATGTACAATGCTGTTCCCTAAAATTTGGGCATAAGATAACCCAGAAAGTTTGACAAGCCGTTAAAACCTTTCAATCATACATGTGTGTGTATGAAAGATGGATAATTTAATATTTTACTGAAGATAGAATACATGTATGGTATATCAGTTTATCGTCAATTTAGTGATGGTGTAAACTTTTTTTTACTGTTCTTATTTGAACCCTTGGGAATCTTAGACTTTCTTATTACAGCCTTCTTTCCGCATATTTTCTTCACATTTGATGTCCACCTATATTATGTCTTTCCAATTTTTTTTCTTTGGATAGCAACAATGGTTCAACCTTTACAATGAAAACCGGGCTTTAACATTTGAGACCACTCAGAGTTTCCGTTCCCTGGGTCCGTGTAATTCTCTCGCAAATTCTCTTCGTCTCGAAAGACAGCCAATCGCCCCACTGACCTCACACAGCCATTGGCTTGGACCTCTGCCCGGCCAGAATCGGAATATTCATTATATACCCACATCTCCCTCTTTCCCGTGCTACCCAATATGTCCGTTCTCTTTGCTGTTCGTTGGTACGTAATTGCTCTTCCGCTGCGTCTGTGGTAAATCAGTTGAAGAGTCCATGATTAGTCCTTCGGCGCTAACCTCATTCTCCTGTCGGATGGACATTGGTTTCCTGGCTACTTTCCGTCCATCTTATGTGTATGGTCTTGTGTTGTCTTTTTTTCTACTTTTTATTTATTTCTTCATTCATTTTGCCTGTTGGGCTTTTCTCTTTTTGCTGGTTTTTGCATTAGTTTTGTTTGATTTTTATGTCTTTATTTAATACTCTTCCTTTTATTCCTTCATTCTTTTATTTTGCTCAAAACCGCCTTTGGTTTTGTCTATATGTTGCATAACTTCTATTACTTTCATTCATTTACTGATTTTTTTTTCTTTATTCCATCCAGGCGACGTCTAAGTTCTTTTAATTTATATAATATTCAGAAAGAGCTCTTGAATTATTTCTTTCTATCATTAATTCTTTTACTCCAACTTTTATTTTATTTTGATATCATCTAACGCTCATTCTCTGACTTATTTTTTTCTTTTTTTCCGCCATTTTTTTAAATTGTCAGCATTGTTTCTCTTGCTTTTTGGTATTCGTTTATTTTCTTTTTTAATTATTTATTTTTTTGGCTTAATTTTTGCCAAAAATTTCCCTTTCTGTATTCCTTTTCGTTGCCTGGTTCAATAATACAACTTTGACTGGTTTTGTTATTTCACAATTTGTTTTTACTGGCGCATTGGTCTAGTGGGTAGAGTGTTCGCCAATAGTCCAGGAAACCGGGGTTCAATCCCAGTCCGCGTCATACCAGATACTTTAAAAATGGTACTTGATACCTCCTTTTTTAACACTCAGCAATATAAGGTACGTATCGAGGGTAAAATGTTGGGAAAGGAGTTGGTCCTTCCGTTACACCTCCGTGTAGTAGCTATCGAAAAGAGAACTTTCGGATCACCTTTGACTACAGTCACCAACTATACTTAACTTATTTATTCTATCTTTTCTTTTACGCTTCTTCCTTTTTTCTTCTTTTTTTCTTTTTCTTTCTTCAGCTCCTCAATGTCATTCTGAATGTATTCTTATTAATTGCACGCAAATTGTTTGTTTGTTTGTTTCTTCCTTTCTTTCTTATCTGGTTTCCCTGATTTTTGGCTTTTATATCTTGCTGGTTATCCTTTTTTATTCAAACTTTTTCCCTCATTTTTTTTCCTATTTTCTCTTTTCCTTTTTTTATGAATGTCCTTCCTTCATCAATATCGTTAATCGTTTCCGTCTTATGTTGTACTTATTAGTATTTTGTTGTACTCGTTCTTTCACAGTGGCAACAACGACCTTTCTTTCTTTCTTTTTTATGATTTTATCCTGTTATCCTTTATATCCTCTGATTTAGATCGTGCCAGCATTTTCATTTTCTATGCACATATGTTTTTCATTCATTAATTGAACATTTCGTTCCGTTTACTTTCTTCCTTTCTTTAGTTTCATTAAAAATGATTAATACGTACTCCTATTGATTAAAGTGTTTACCAAAGGTCCGGGAAACCGGGGATCAATCCCAGATCTATTCATACCAAAGACTAAAAAAAGGTACTTGATACCCCCGTTTTAACACTTAGCATTATGGATCAAGGGTAAAGTGGGGTAATCCGGGTAATGGAGTAGCGGCCTTCCCTACTCCTCGTTGTAGTAGCTATTAAAAAAGGAGCCTTCGGATCCCCCTCGACTGCGGTCGCTAATTACCCTCTTCTTTCCTTCTTTCAATAATACGTTTTTTTCTTCCCTTTGTTATCTCTACGTTCTTTCTTTCTTCATTCTTTCTCAGTTTCCTCCCTTCTTTCATTACCGCCTTCTTTCCTTCTTTCAATAATACGTTTTTTTCTTCCCTTTGTTATCTCTACGTTCTTTCTTTCTTCATTCTTTCTCAGTTTCCTCCCTTCTTTCATTACCCTCTTCTTTCCTTCTTTCAATAATACGTTTTTTTCTCCCTTTGTTATCTCTACGTTCTTTCTTTCTTCATTCTTTTTCAGTTTCCTCCCTTCTTTCATTACCCTCTTCCTTCCTTCTTTAGATAATGTTTTTCTTCACTTTCTTATCTCTGCTTTCTTTCTTCAAAAGTTATTGCTTCGTATCTTTTACCTTTTTTCTGACTTTCTGCTTCATTTAACATTTAACATTTTTTATTGGCTTTTGACATTCTCCATATGATGATTTTTTTCTTTAATTTCTTTCTCTCTTTCTTTCTTATTCTGTTCATTCGTTAGTTTTATCTATTTCCTTCTTTGTCTTTTGATTGTTTTTTTTTCTTTATTAATCCCTTTATTCCTAAATCTCTGTCTCGTTATATTTCATATCTTAGTTTTGACATTTCTCTTTTCTTTTATTCGTTTCACAATATTTTCCCTTCTTTGTCTCACATTTTAATTTGACTTATTTTCTTCTTAGTTGCTTTGAAAGGTTGATTCGGAAGTCTGGGTCTGTTTTTATGTTTTGGTTCATTCTTTCTTTCTTTCTTCCTTTCTTTCGTCGTTTTGCTATTTTACCCTTTCTTTAAACTTTCGTTCCTGTCTTTTCACTCATTTTCATTCACTTTGTTCCGTTTCCTTCTTTTCACTTTATTTTCTTCCATATTTCTTTGTTTGTTTGTTTCTTTCCTTTTTTTTCCCTATCTTATATAATTTATTCCTTTTAACTGTTCAAACATTTCTTCTTCTTCTTCTTCTTCTTCTTCTTCTTCTTCTTCTTCTTCTTCTTCTTCTTCTTCTTCTTCTTCTTCTTCTTCTTCTTCTTCTTCTTCTTCTTCTTCTTCTATCTTATATAATTTATTCCTTTTAACTGTTCAAACATTTCTTCTTCTTCTTCTTCTTCTTCTTCTTCTTCTTCTTCTTCTTCTTCTTCTTCTTCTTCTTCTTCTTCTTCTATCTTATATAATTTATTCCTTTTAACTGTTCAAACATTTTCAGATACTACGGTGCATAATTTCCAATGTTGATCGTTTTTCTTATTTATAACTTAAACCATTTACAACCCATATCTAATTCCAACCCTCTTTTACCTATTTAATGTTTTTTATTTCTTCGTTCTTTTCACCTTTACTCGCCTTTGCTAATGACCACATTGGTTTTTAACTATGAGAGAGAGAGAGAGAGAGAGAGAGAGAGAGAGAGAGAATGTGTTTGCGTGTGTGTGTTTTCAGTTCACCTTTGTATACACTTTTTCTATACACCTTCTGCTCGATATTTTCTTCTTTCATTTCTTCCTGCGCTTTCCTAACATATCAAACGCTTATCTTTTTTCTATTTTACCTTTTTTTTATCTTCCTAATGAGAAGTCAGCATTTACGAGTTGACTGGGAACATTTATAAGAGTAAGCTTCTTCTCCATCAAAGTCTACTTAAGTACGTACTAACTTAATAACAACGATCACAACAAAACGCGAGCAGTGTTATTATATGTGTGGCTCTGAAAAATGTGGCAGCAGGACGTGTAAAGAAGATTCTTAGTGGCGTGTCTTTGTAAGTGGCAGTGCATAATTCCTTCGAATAATTGTTCGATTTTCTTGGGTTTTACGTTTAACCGCTTGTCCGGTGAGAAAAGAATGGAAACAGAAAGGGACATGACGAAAGACCGACTTATGAAAATATATTATTACGTCTGTATTTAAAGTGTTGTCAAGTTTGGCTTAAGAGGCTTACAAGACAGATTATTCGATAAGATATTTACTTTTTCTGTCTTTGTCACAAGTGAGATTCTGTCAATAGTGCTTCACGAATCAATAACAAGGCAAAAATGCAAAATGATACCTTTTCATTATTTGTTTATTTTCTTATTGTTTACTTGTTTAATCTTAACGGTATGTCAATCCGTCTTGGGTTTTTTATGCCAAGAAGTTAATGTATCACGTTCATATTTACATTTCTTGATTAAGAGTCCTTTTTTCATATTGTCCGAAGAATGTAAATCGAATGGTGGGCCTATTAATCAGGTTTACCCCCACAGTATTCACGAGCCCATTGCTGACCATCAGCGTCCTGGAGACATTTTTTGCAAGCCAAGAATTTAGTGGCCCAAGGGTAATCAGATTGCTACCAGGATAAACTTAGACCAGGAGCTTTCTTTTTACTCACCACCCATCTTGAGGGCCCATTAATCAACAAATAAAATCTTTTAGCGGAATTATATATGACGTTTGTTTCGAGTGCTTTTGGGCAGTAACGCATAAATGAAAGAAAACGAACCGAATAGATAACGGATATAGAAAGGATTTCAACATGAATGTTATACACGCGGAATCACCTTTCTCATGTAATTACACAAAATCAAGACATCTAACGGCCGTAAGTAAACGCATTTTTAAATCATAAACTGCACCAAAATGAAGATGAACGAACGTCCAATGTAATGTCTGCTTTTAGTTGATCTTGTGTATACATAGATGTATATTTCTTTTAAATACCCTATCCGGTGGCAAAAGCTGCTCTGTAGCGCCAGGAGTGGCAGTACTGCCTTGAGCTACCGAAACTGTGTTATCACCCTGGTTGGTAGCTGATGAGGCTAGGGTATCGCACGAGCTTTCACACGTTGTATGATGAAAATTTCTTGATTAAGAGTCCTTTTTTCACATCGTCCTATAGAATACAAATAATGTTTAGATATAACTATTTGACTGATAAACGTTTGTTTAACAGGTATTATGACATCAAAAACAGTAGACATTGAAGTAATAGCAGTGTTCTTAGTATCAAATCTTTAGCCCAAGTAAATTAAATATATTCATGCAATAATAAGGGGATATTTTCAAATGAATGTAGCCATGAATATAGATGGGTATGATAAAGGATGAGTTATAGATTAAATTAATTCTTTTTGAAAGATTACAGCTATCGTAGCAGTTGGTAAATCACCTGGCACAATATTCTCTGCCGACATAATAAATAATTGGCCAGACGAGGATCTCTATCTTTGGTACAGCAACTAAAGCAGAAGTTGGAACATTCTAAATTCTAACTAGCTGAATTTCACTAAAGATTTATCGTGTGTTTAATCCTGCACTTGTCAGAGACATTGAGTAAATACAATAACCACTCCTCGTGGAACGATGTTTACGAAGGTATTCTAACAAATGATATTTAGTTTACTTACTCTTGCAATGAAATACATAAACAATATTATATATATATATATATATATATATATATATATATATATATATATATATATATATATATCTTTAAGAAAACAAACCCGGCCACATTAGGATTGTAAATTTATTTCCATCCAGTTATGGGTTTTTGATATAAATCAAAAACACCAAAAAAAAAAAAAATTAACAGGAACTCTTCAGATCTTATGGATAAAATAATCATTTTATCCATAAGATCTGAAGAAGTTCTGTTTTTTTTTTTTTAACTGTTTTTGATTTATATCAAAACATATAACAGGATGGAAATAAATTTATAATCCTAATGTGACCGTTTTTTGTTCTTTCTTAAAGAAATTATTGCTCTGCCATTTCAGTTACATTCTGCTTTTTACCACGAAAATTTAAATGTTCACTGTTGATTTTTTTTGTCCTGATTGAATTAATCCCTATTCCGGTTTAACTGGACCGAATAATACTATATATATATATAATTTGGGTAATCCAAAGGCTTCTAATTCAATCGATACTTTGCCAAACTGTAGAGAAGGGTGCCATTAATTTCTTTCCCTGGATTGTTCCACTTACCCTTGATTCCTACCTTATAATGCTGAGTCTTAAAAATGGAGGCATCAAGCATTGTTTTTTGAGACTTTGATTTGCACGACCTAAAATGTAACCCCAGTCTCTTGCACCATAGGCAAACATTCTAATTATTATGCCAAATGTAGAGTTTGCGTGTGTGTTTCTGCTGACAAAAGTATATATTGTCTATGGCAGCGACTAGTGTACTGAATACATTTGAATTATTTTGCTCCACTCATTTTTTTCGTTCAGCTGAAAAAATATTGGAACGATTGGGTACAGAGTTGTTTTCATGCATCGAATTATTGGAACTATTTCTTTTTATTACTAAGGTTAATATAGTCATTATATTTTCTCCGTTGTACCTCCCAAATTTATTTGAACAATATATATATATATATATATATATATATATATATATATATATATATATAAAGTGAATGGTCACATTTATTATGAAATCAAATTAAACTATTCCATAAGGAAGTATATTGTTACTGCATCAAGTAGGAATTATATAGTCTCTCCTGTATATAGCAAAGCAACTTATTCATATTTAACAACCCCACCGCTCGGGTAGAATATGACACAAGGTCAATTTTAAGTGAAGTTTAACAGGTTAGAATTCAGAGTTTTCTGACTAGTTGTCTCACCAAGGCTGGAGAACCTAGTCTGCCCAGCAATTTAACCATATCTGGAGGGAAAATAATTGGATTCATACCTTTGCCAAGGGTATTAGTACTATGTGAAATGCAATTAGTCTCGGCCAGTATTTGAACTCGTGTCACCATGTCTATTTCCTACGACGATAAAGCTACTTATCAGAATCCATATTCTTTTGAGAAATGAATGACAGGTTTTACCGTTTCCCTTTACCTGTTGCAGACTCACTGGGAGAAGTTTTGACATATCTTTCCCATGGGGATATATTCAAAAACGAACAAAAGTAACCTTAGCCGGAATTTGTACTCTGGTTGACTCAACCGTTCATGTAAATATTAGCCAAAATCATATTGATTTTATGGTTTTCTCATTGTATAACTGATAGAATATTAGAAATGGTTTTCGGGGCAAAACCACAGGGAGTCAATAAATAATTCTCTCATCTGGATTTGGGGGCGGGTTCTATGGACACTTTTATGATCACATGAAAATGCGGAAACGATATCTGTAGTTTCTCTTTTTTTTTTTTTTACTATACTGACGTGATTTTTGCTTTTATTTCTTGAAGTGTTGAGTCTTCGTCTCGTATCTCGACGACAGTCGTTATCTACCACCTTGTCATTTAAACGTAAAGGCTATAGACTACAGCCCACGAACTCAAGTAATAATATTACCATTTTTATACTCCTTTGATAAACATATTTTCCATTGAACAATATGTGTATATTTTATATGGTTTGGTTTCTTTGTTTAATGGCATATCAAGCTTCGTGGGTTATTAAATGCCAAACCATTTCTCCTAGAAGAAGAGTGGTAGTGCTATTTAACCCATAGCTGGGAGGATATGGGGGGTTCATACCTTTCCCAAGGATATTTGTCCGAAAGTGAAGATAATAGCGCGACTGGAGTTCGAACTTGCGTGCTACGATTTAGCAGACCATCACTTTAACAATTACACCACGTTTATATGTTTTATGTATTCTAATAAGTATTTAGTGTCCTGTGTTCAATAATCTTTTCTTCAGTTTATTTACAGTTAGTGTATTATTGTATATACCTATGCATATATTGAAATATAGTGAAGGGGACGCGAAAAATTAACCTTCTTACTGCAACCAACTTAAAACAATTTTAAAAAAAAAAGTAAATATTACTTTCTACACCAATTCAAATCTTATGCAACTTAATCCAGTTATAGTTCACTTTAATGGTTCTTGGACTATTAGTGGTTGAGAACATTAAACTTTTTTTTTAAATAAACGATCCGTATAGGAATTTGTCTCGTAAACTAACAACGTTATCCTTTTATTTTGGGAAATGTTTTTAAAGTTCACGTTCAGAAGGTAATTTGTAAGAATGCAGTATAATCAATGTCTTTGGTATTTAAGGTTATGATTTTTTAAATTAATCAATTTCTGTAATTATATTTTATTGTTTAGTTTGGTAAGGCATTGAACTACTCGGTGTCTCTTTGTTCAGTTGCCTAAGTCAGATGGGCATTCTTACGTCCGCGCAGAAAATATATGACAATCAGTCATGATAAACCTCCAGACAGGAAATAGGGCTGGACGCGCAAGTTGGAGTGAATTGAGTGGGTTGATGATGTCATGCCTGGAATAGATGTCCTGAAAATTTTAGGATATTAAAAAGACGGTTTACTTGAGTTTCTATCGTTTAAGTGCGCAGCTGGGACTTTCGGATCGGAAAAGAAGATCATTTTGGGTCTCTACCGACAGAGATCTTAAACGCCACATGACGCACCGCACGTTGTGGGTGGGGTCCGTATAGTATGGTTAGCCTAGTCTTTTATGATTTTAGTCTCTCTCCTTGTGTCGCCAAGAAATGAAGTTAGAAAAGAATAAACTCGTTTGCACTGCCTGTATTTGTATTATTACTGTTGTCATTGATATCATTATGACTGTTCAATATCTTTGCTTAGAATCTGATCTTTGGTCTTATTTCTAACAAATCTATGATACCACCTAACCGAAATCATTACACGGCAAGTCAACTGTACTGCATATCAATTTTTTACACGGTAGTATTCTAGTGAGTATATGAATACTATTTCGTAGTCCCAAGGAGGACTTACCTCTACTTCTTTCAATGATGGGTAGGATTTGTACGTACCGGCCCTATCCTCCTATTAAATAAAATTCATTTTTCAAATTATAGGTGTATATAAATGTATGTATCAATTCACACGCACACACACACACACACACACACACACACACACACACACACACACACACACACACACACAAACACATATATATATATATATATATATATATATATATATATATATATATATATATATAGACCCCTCGTCGCAGGCAGGATGCAACATAAATTTTTAAGCAGATTTTAACAGGTTTGAATTCAGAGTTTTCTTTATCCTCGACAGGTCACATAACCAAGACTGAAGAAACCAGTCTCTCCAACTATTTTCCCAAAGCTGGAATGAGAATAATTGAATTTATACCTTTCCTAAGAGTATTACTGCTAAATGAAATGCAATCCATCTGGTTCAGGATTTGAACTCGTGTCACCGTGTCCATTTTCGATGACGATAACCATTACAATACGTGCACCTCTACTATATAAGTATGCTCCGGTATGTAATAGTTACGCAAAATCTCACAACGAATATGCAGCCCATTTGTGGATGTGAGAATGTAGGAATAATGAAATGAAATTTTCCTAAAATTTATCATGTTTTATAAATGCACGTTAGCTATAGAATAAATTCGAGATGGGCAATTGTATAGTTTATTAATGCTAAATTTTGAAACAAAATATTGCATGTATGATATTTAAATCAAATAAATGTCGCAAAATTTGATAATCTCTGGAGAGGGTATCTATCTATAAGTTTCAATCCCCCCTCTCTCTCACAAGAACACACTTTCCACACACACACACACATATATATATATATATAGAGAGAGAGAGAGGGAGAGAGAAAGAGAGAGAGAGATTATTCGCTTTTATTTTATATTGTATGTATGAGTTTTAAATCAAATAAAGTCGAAATTTGCTGATAAATAGGATAGCATCTATCTATCTAACTATCATATATATATATATATTCACTCACAGAAAGAGAAAGAGAGAAAAACAAAGAGAAAGGAATAGATAGATAGAAGAGCAAGTACATCTAGATTCAAGAAAAAAGAATGAAAGAAAGAAAGAAAGAAAGAAATATTGCTATTCTTCGCTTTTAAGTCATATTGCATGTATGACAATTAAATTAAATAAGGGGCGCAAATATTACTAATCTTTAAGGAAGATATCTATCTATCTATCTATCTATCTATCTATCTATCTATCATGAGAGCAATATATTAACAAATAAAACCAGCATATAAATCAGTCGCTGGAGAGATATCGTTCACTTTACCTTTTATGTAAAATAACATTTTGGCCTAAAAAGCCAATCATAGAAAACTATGGAATTACACAAATTTTATTAAATTACCCAATGGAAGTGTGTATGTTTTCGAAGTTGGTGTTACTTCTTCTAATATTTGTTTTTTAAGAAAACGCGAAGACGAAGATAAGTATTGTACAAGATTTTCACTTCCTTTTTACATAATTTCTTAAGAACCCTTGAGGATTTGTAGTGTTTCTATAAAATAAGTAAAATGCAAGAACAAAAAATAAGAGAGAGAGAGAGAGAGAGAGAGAGAGAGAGAGAGAGAGAGAGAGAGAGTAAAACATGCGGAAGCTACGTGCATGAAAATAAGGAAGGAGACTATATTTTTAGCCACTTCCGCTCCTGTGATCCAAAATAGAGCAAAACACGTTTCTCTTCAACTCATCCGTAATATTTGCTAAGATGATTTCAGGATTTGTTTGAGAACATCAAATTGGTTTAGTGCCTTGGGCTATGCGAGCGTAACTATCATTGGAAAGAATATTTTTCCCATAAATTAAGTTGACGGAAATTCTAATCACGAGCTCAGGAATAAAGATATTTTGTTACCAATGTTCTTTTTCAAGCGGCTTTTTTTTAATTTAAATTCTTGGGCTTTTAATGCAGTCACTCAATTACCTTCTCTAATTTACTTTGTATAACTTGTTTTCCTATTAAATCGAAATATTCCTACGAGCTATTTTGGGGAGAGCTCTCACGGGAATAAAATTCACGGGTAAGTAAAGCAATTTAAAGATCGACGAAAATGATTCAAAGACTGTTTAATGCTTATTTTTATTTTTATTTTATGCTTATTTTATTTCATGCTTATTTTATTTTTACATTTTTTTTCCATTCTTCTTAAAACAAAAGGTCATATAATTTAAGACACGTTTATATATTCATTTTTCTAGTTTGAATTGCCTTCATCAAGAACTCAACTAAGTTCCGGTAATTTGAACTTTGATTTTTTTTTCTTTATTATTGAATAATTCTTTCAGAAAAGAATTCTTCGTTTTATAATTTTTATAATACGATTTCAGTCCTCAAAGCCTAGTTTCATTCGGTACATTGAAGCGAACTTTTTAAACTTAAACTTACAAAATATATGAGGGTTGAATTGAAAGGAATGCCATTTTAGAAGAAAATGTTGTGGCTCAGGAATTACATTAAACTGTATCATATAGTGAGACTCAAATTATGGAGCCTTGTGTCGTGTAGCATCCCCTCTTCACTGCCATTTATCCCAGGTCTATTTTAGACCGGCGTCTTAAAACCTGTTCGGGTAAAATCTATGATTAATTGATTGAATTTAAAAGCTTTTCAACTCTTGTAGTATGATTTTATGCCTTGTTGTCAGGGAATTGTTTTAATCATACTCTCATATTTATATGCCGAGTGTGTTATTTTAATATAAGTTTTGCACATATTTTTATGATATCAACTATTTTTATTGTATAAAAAATAATTGGCTCGGATATGTATGCGCACTTACAGAGGTTCAATTTTTTTTCTTTTTATAATCATTTGTTTATGCATAATTACATTATTTGAAATAACTAACTATGACATTAATCCTTTAGTAACAATTATAACGTCAAGTAACTGTTCTAAGTAGAAATAAAAGACATGTATATGGTATTAAGTATTCCTATCAAATGCTAATATTTTTAAAAAGATCAATTTGGTCTCTATAAAGAATTAACGCTTCGTTTCAAAGTAGATTTGGGAGTAAAGTCTGTGAAATATTACTCCACTGTTCTTAGAGCTCCAGAAATAGAACCACGGCATCTGATACAGTTTAGCATGATACTTGTGTTACGATTTTTTGATGGGAATCATCGCTCTCTAGAGAAAATACAGTCAGTCATTTCTTACGCCCGTCAATTGGAAATGTGACATGTATTGGTAATATCAAACGTTTAAAATTATATTTAGTATAATTGTAAACTACATCAATACAACAGTTCTTAAACATTGCCATTTAAACAAAGGGGGGGTCCTTAAGTGTTTAGAATGGTAACAAGTAATGGTTAAATTATATAACTATATAAGAATTAGATGTATTTGATAGGAATTATTATCTGAAGTCACATGCCGGTTTGTAAATTAGGATTATTATTAGATAGAAATAATTACAATTGCAACCATATCCTTATGATTTTACGTTGTGCTAGTTTTCACACCAGCATTAGCTGGCGATCTTTCAGTGTAATATAAGTGACAGCAAGTCTCCTGAGGTCTCTAAGAGTCATGTGAGTAATTTAGCCGATCTTAGAAATGTTGTGGTCTCTTTAGTTTCGATTCTTCCTCTGATTTCTAATCCCTCAAGTATTTTTTGCCAGAGTTCTGCGACTGTTCCAAGAGCACCAATTACAATTCATATCAATGTCAGTCGCCCTTATATTTCACTATTCTATTTCTAGTTCTCTGCAAACGTTCAAGTATGTGCTTGTCTTTTTACTTTGTTTTTATTTTCACTTCTTGGTCGGCCGGTAGGTCAGTTTTTAGATGACACGGTTTTATTTCTCTGGTTAATCAACACTAGCTCAGAATTAGGCGGTCCCTATGTATCTCAAAATCCCAGTAAATTATATGTGTCTCATTTTTTCGGACACGTTCTGGTTTGAGCATATACATTTTTTTTCTATAGTTTAATTTTAAACTCTTGCTCGATGGACAACTGATCACGTTCCCCATCTGGTCATGCTTCGTCTGTCACTTCTTTTGAGCTAGTTTGTTGCATTCAATCATCGATTCTTCATAAAATCTCTAAATCTTCAAGTCTCTTTTAGAATCTGCCACACTGTTTCAAGAGTTCCATCTACGATTGATATCACTATTAACTTTCATGTTCCAAACAACTTTTCACCCCTCGGGCAAGGTCGAAGTATTTGTTCACTTTTCCACTTTCTACCGTTCTCACTTGGTGGTCTGTTAGAATAGCAAAATCCATTAGCTGATATGTCCTTTCCATCTTTTTGATTAGTACTTAGTGTTGTCTTCTATTTTAGATCGATTATCCATTTGCCTCTCAAAGTACTAAGAACAATTGTTATCATCGTCATCTTATTGTAAAAAGCTTTTTCACTTCTGTGGCAAGATCCAGGTATTTTCTTAGCTTTTCTTTTTTTTAATCTTAAATCCATGGTCTTTTGAACTGCAACAGCTATTATGTGACTAGTTATTTTCTTACAGTTGATTAAAACTATGTACAGTATTCTGCTGTGGATTGGATGATCTGTTTGTAACTAACAGTTTTAGAAAAAATATGCATTTTAAGTTTGAAAAACTACTTGGAAACATAATTGTTTGGTTTGATTTGGTTTCGTTTGGTTTTGTTTAGTTTGGTTTGATTTCATTGTAATGGAATCTCAATTTTCGTGTGCATAGTTACTGGCAAATTAATACTACTAAAACCATCTAATATCCCATCAATGAGTTAAACAGTATCCCTCCTTTTTTTTCTTAACAGAAATCATTGTCATTAAATATACTTGGAATGTTTATATGTCTTTAAACAAAGAAACCGAATCAATCATGAAAAAACATTCAGCTGTTTCAAGACCCGATATTATCATGTACATTACAGTAATTTTTAAAAACCCAGTTTAATTACAAAACTCAGTTATTTTAGATGTTATCTCAAACAAACCTATTTTACTCCTAGGTGAGAACTCAAAAGAAGATATAAATCCAAATTCGAGTGGACATGAAGGTAATATCAACGAAGAAGTGATTCTACAGTCCCTAAAAACACGGTCTTATTTCCACTCTCAGGATATATTTTTATACTCATACTAAGGGTCCCAATTTTTTTCTAGAGTTTTACACCTCTGCGGCAGTTAAAGTCAATATATTCTAGACTTCACTGACCAGACTTTTGTTTGAAGGGTTCAAATACGATATTAAACCCTCAGGTAGCTATTAAGAGTAGAAGAATGGGGACAAAGATTTTTTTCTAGACGTGTAAATAGTTGCAAATGTACCCTGTTATTACAGAAGAGATTATGACCTGACAAACATTACTTTCAGGACATCCTCCATTCTATTCCCAATTGATACAATTAGTCAAGTAGAGATATGTACTGCGTATGGGAAATTTAAATTAATAAGAAAACGGAAGATCGAACCATCTAAATATCCACTCACTGGATGACAAAGTAGAAGAAACCGGGCTTATTGACAGTTAATTACGAGTTCAATCCCAAGGTAGACATTACCAGGGAAGATAATGAAGGTGACCGTCACAAAATTAAAAGCGATTTCTAAGTTCAGAAATCCTTTGAATATTTATGCTTATAAGGCAGATCCTTTTCAAAATAATGAATCCAGTACTGATTGGGCGTTTCAGATAAGGTAGTCTTGTACTAAATAAACTCTTTAAAATTTGCTAAACCCTTGATGTAAAACAACTGTGAACAATCTAGAGTTTGTTTAGCGTTAAATTTCTTTGGGTATAATAATAATAATAATAATAATAATAATAATAATAATAATAATAAAACTTAATTTGAAAAAAAAAATCAATAAATAGATAAAATAATTAAAAACTAAATACTCCCACCAAAAAAGGAAATAAGTTTAGAAACGACCATTCTAGAACGCCACGTGATGTCCATATTTTAGAATATAAATAAATAAAAAAACCTATGAAAGCTTGAACTAGAATAACCGAAGGAATCTTTTGCTTAATCTTTTGTGTGATGTTCGGAGAAATATGTGGGTTGGTTGACTTTGTCTCTTATACAAAACATTGATTTTTCGTTCCACGTGAAATCTTTTGGTTAACAGTTGTATATAAATAATGACTTGATAATTCCCAAAATCAATTTGAGATGAATGATTTTGAACTCCCGAAATAGATTTGTTTAAATATAAGGCCTCATTATCTCCAAAGCTCATCGTTGACTACTCTATATCAAACGAATTGTATTCTTGATTAGCCTGAAAGCATTAAGAACCGTTACCGTCCTCCATATAACGGAGAAAACATCAGGAGCTTAGTATTTTTTAAATCATGTCCAACGTTAACGGTTTTTGTTTAAAAATAGGGCCGTAAATATCAATCATGAAGGTAACGCAGGAACACCTGAAACTTGTTCAGGTATTCGGTCAGGAAATAAACTATAAGAGTAGGATAATGGACTTTAACTTTTTTTTTTTTCGTTACCCGCTGTTAATGAACAGTCACTGTGATTGTCTTCGGTCATATCTGTGTCAGGTGCGCAGATAATAAACAACCCCTGGGTCTGGTATAGCCACAATATACCACCCATGATAAAATGCCAAATTCAAATATTACACAACGTGGGACCCAGGCCTCAGGCTTGGGTGTCATGATCGGCAGGTGTTCTCTTGATAGCCAACATGGGAGACAAAATGCTTGGTTCTTTCTTTTTTCATTTTTTTTACAAGAGGAGAAAAAGTCTTACAGTCTCAGTAAGTGAAATTGATTTTTTCTTAAAGTTTACCTTCCTTTTCAATATATCTGCGTCGATTTTTTTTTTGTTTGGTTTGCGAACTTTTTTTTTTTCCTTTCGTGTTTTTAGCGTACAGTTCTTATTTTTTATTTTACCAGTGCCAATTGATACACGTGTAGTTGAAATTTTCCGAATTTCTGTTTGTCAATTGCTTAATGGGATTTACGTAAGTTCTTATTTCTTCGAATCCGTCGTCCGCCAGTTGTTATGGTCAAGGGGAGGTTCAAATGATAACACGACTCGGAAATCCGTGATAAGAAATATACTGAAGAAAATAGTACAAACATAAACGATAACTGAGAGATACTTCTCCTCAGCTTAACACAGTCATTAATATTGCTGTTCTTAATGATGGCTCGCTGGGACTGCACAGAAGAGAGCTTAGCCGGTATATGCCACATGAGAGCTAGTCCATCTGTAGGGGAGACAGATCTGGCAAGAATATTCTAATTTTCAGACAACGAGCTATAGACTAGCTGATCAAATCGGAACAATAATAGAGAAGGGTTGGTTTTCTGACCTTGAAATAATAGAAATATATCAGAAAATAAATGATCAACAAGGTAATAATACACTACCCGATACATCAAATATTAACAAACAAAAACAGCCCAACCGAAATGAACCAACAATTCAGGAAACTGGAAAGCCCACACAACCAAACCCTGAACAACCAAACAACCCTGAAAAACACTACCATAAGAACAAAAGTTAAATCTAGAAAATTTAAAGAGAATTTTGAACCGTGAAAAGACTACCTTACTATCATTAAGAAACATTGAATGAAGAACAGTTAAGGCAGAGACGAATAAAGTGAATCAAGTATTGACATATATATCATCGAATAATATAACCGAATTAAATGAACTAATCTACGCAGGAGCGAAATTAGTTTGCGAGAAAATAGAGATCCCCTCAAAAAGCTCGAAAGAAAAATCATAACCAGAATGGGAATTACGACTAGAAACGCAGATAAAAAAAATCTACAAAAACAGGCCAAAATAATAAAACAAAAGAAAATCGATGGAATAATTAGGAAGAGAAAAGAAAAGGCAACACAGGAAAAATTTAAAATAAAATTTGAGGCAATAAACAAGAAAGTAGAGGGGGAAGAAAGAAGATTAAAAAGATATCAACAAAGGCTAAACCAATACAGACAAAACAGGACATTCCAAAACATTTTTTATCAACAATTCGGAGGAGATGACACTAAAACATACCAACAACCGGGTACAAAAAACCTCCCAGAGATTTTGGACTAAAATAAGGCAACCAAAGAAACATAACGAAAATTCTGAATGGATAAACAATATGACAAGAGAACTAGAAGGACTCGAATAAGGCCCGAAATCGGAAATGCACACGGATTTACTCAAATCGACACTTAAAAAAATATCAAATTGGAAAACGCCAGGCCATGATGGAATACAATTATTGACCAATAACTTGCCTACCGATGATGAGGAAAATATTAATAACACAGATAAGTGAAGAGATATACTTCTCGATAATAAAGCTGTGTTTGTTACCTGACGAACAGAAAGGATGCTGCAAAGGAACCAGAGGCACAGCAGAGTTACTGAACATAGATCAACACATCCTAAATGAGAGCAAGACCAGACGGAAAAAATCTATACGGAAGGATTGACTACAAAAATTCATAAGATATGGTTCCGCAAATCTGAATATAAACTGCCTCAAATGTACAAAGGTCAACTGAAAAAAAAGATCCAAAGATGTATTTTCCGAGATGATCTATCACCCTTACTATTCATAATTGCCATGATGCCACTTAACCACATACTCAGAAAATGCACAGCCGGGCCCAAACTTAGAATGAAACTATTTGCAAAAAATGAAAAAGACCTGGAAACTCTAATACACGCAGTTAAAATATATAGTCAGGACATAAGGATGGAATTTAGCGTAGAAAAATGTGCTATGCTTGTAAGAAAAAATGGCAAACGAAATCTATCTGACGGAATGAAACTACCAAATCAAGACAAGATTAGAATGCCCGCAAAAAAGGAAACCTACAAATACTTGGGGATCTTGAAGGTTGACACCATCAAACAAGTGGAAATGAAAAACAAAATTATAAAAGGATATCTCAGGAGAAAGTCTCTTGCTGAAAGCTTTTCAAAGGAAAAATGCCTGGGCTGTACCACTACTTAGATATTCCGGACCCTTTTTCAAGTGGACAAGAGATTAACTTAAACAAATGGACCAAAGAACAAGAAAAAGTTATGACCATGCATAAGACATTACATCCCAGAGACGACGATGAGAGTCTATATGTATCAAGAAAAGAGGAAGGAAGAGAACTTGCCAGCTCTGAAGACAGCGTTGAAGCATCGATACAACGACTCGAACACTATATACAAAAACACGATGGTGGACTCATTACAGCCTTCAGAAATGATACTGACAAAACAATGGACAACAGAATGACAATATCTAGGAAACGAAAATGGGAAGGAAAACAACTCTGTGGGCGTTTTGAACGACTAATAAACAACATTTCACAAGACAAAACCTGGACATGGCAAAGAAAAGGAAACTTTAAGAGAGAAACAGAATCTCCCCTAATAGCAGCATAAAACATCGCCATAAGAACCAATCATATCAAAGCGAGAATAGATGAGACGCAAAAAAATAGCAAATGTAGGCAATGCGGTAACGGAGAGGAAACTATCACTCACATAGGCGAACGCTGCATATTAGCGCAGAAGGAATAGAAGACTAAACACAACTGTGTGGGCAAGGTGATCCACTGGGAGATGTGCAAAAAAAATAAATTTGACCATACGGACAAATGTTATATGCACAACACAGCTCCTTTCCGGGAAAACGACACAAATAACTTCCTATGGGATTTAACATACACACTGATCATCTAATCTTGGCCAGAAGACCAGACCTAATTACAATCAACATAAAACAAGAGAATTTGCAAAATTGTCGACTTTGCTGTCCTGGCTGACCACAGAATAAAACTGAAAGAATGTGAAAAGAAGGATAAGTACATCGACCTTGCTAGGGAGTTGAAAAAACTAACAAATATGCAGGTGACAATTATACCAATTGTAATTGGTGCGTTTGGAACAGTAAATAAAGGAATACTTAAGGGACTGGAGGACTTTGAAGTTGGCGGACGAGTGGAGACAATCCAAACTACTACATTATTGAGAACAGCCAGAAGAAGATGTCTGGAAACATGAGTCGACCGGCTGTCTCTCAAACTCCAGTAAAATACCATCAGCTAAAGTTGATGTAAAAAAAATTCTAATGAGTTAATAATAATAATAATTATAATAATAATACAAAAAAAAAGAGAATTTGCAAAATTGTCGACTTTGCTGTCCCGACTGACCAAAGGATAAAACTGAAAGAAAGTGAAAACAAAACATAAGTACCTC
Organism: Sepioteuthis lessoniana; assembly: GCA_963585895.1. NCBI lineage: Eukaryota > Metazoa > Mollusca > Cephalopoda > Myopsida > Loliginidae > Sepioteuthis > Sepioteuthis lessoniana. The sequence goes on from OY757912.1 coordinate 103,362,777, forward strand.
GACCGTGTTAGAGAATTGGAAATGCTGTGGAACATAAAAGTGACGATTGTACCAATTGAGATTTGTGCTTTTGGCACCGTAAAAAAAGGATAACAAAAGGAGGACTTGGAAGTTGGCAGATGAGTGAAGACCATTCAAACGACAGCATTCTTGAAAACGGCCAGAATACTGAGGAGAGTCCTGGAGACTTGAGGAGACTTGCTGTTACTCAAACTCCAGTGAAAACCATCAGCTTACGCTGATGTGAAAAATTTTAAAGGAATAATAATAATAATAATAATAATAATAGCATTCGACAAAGTCATAAAATTCGTGAAAGGTACGAAAACATAAAAAGTAGGATCAACAGCAGAAAAAACCCAGGTAGACTTATCCAATATAATGACCTTGAGTCTCATGAGGCTCACACTATTCAACCCCTGATAAACATAGATTCTGATAACGGAACTTAAACTATTCAGAATTGGTTTCTTCTTTTGGGACTTGTATAATCCAAAGAATTATCTTCCGAGAAGAATCCCACTTGCAATAACAATTCTTGATAGTATAGCGGTTCGAAAAATTAGTTATTTTCCCGAACACTATATTTTTTCAGGCAACACAAATGAATTACGAAACTTTTCTTTAACAACACAACAACGAAAGTTTTTTTATTTGCAGCTTTGAATATGGTTTGCTCTTGGTGCTGCAAGACTCGTGGAGTTTAGGCTTGTTAGTGTTGGAGAAGAAATGACTTAGCGGGATGTTGAGATGGCAGCGTGCTGCTGGACGGGTGAGGGATTGTGTTTAGTTGGGCCTGTGCGAGGCATGTTGTATATTTCTGATTTATGTTCAACTGGGATTCTTCGTGGGAAATCCATAAATTAGATGGTTCTCTCGTTGAGTGTCCATGTTGTTGCTGCTAGTGTTAAAGCCACAGTGAGATGTCCACACTGGGTGGCTTGTCTAGCTAAAAAGCATCGCTAAGCAGGGACGGTCAGACGAACGTCTGTTGTGGTCGCCGTCTAACGCCGAAGAAACTGGGTTTGGCCGGTCACCCGTTTTGCTAGCCGGAAATGAAGGTCCGGGCTGAATAGGATAAGTCATCCTGATTGGGTGAAATTGAGTGTCCAATTAAATTGCGCGCCAAACCAAAATATGAGATTTTCCTCTTCTCTACAATAGCAATGATTACACTCACTGATTAAAATACCAGAGAGTTTCCGAGTTACATATTCTGCAGGTTCCCTTTCTTGTGACTATCACTTGGTCTAGTCGTCTAGCCGCGATCACGTGATCTATTTGTATCTCAAGATTCCAGAGAACTGTGTGCTTCTCATTCTCTTGGACGGATTCTGGTTGGTGCGTTTGTCGCTTGTTTGTAAGGTAAAGTTTTGATTTTCTGCATAATTCGCTATCGATATCTTTTTTTGCACTGATTTGTTTATTTATGCGATTGATTGTTTTGTTTTTATCACCACATAATCTACATTTGCAATTTTGTTGTGTCTCATCTATTTTGGCTTTATATGGCTGTTTCTTATGGCATTGTTGTGTGCTGCTATTAGAAAATTTTCTGTTAGTCTCTTGAGATTTCCATTTGTTAACTATGCCTGCATCTTCCCATGTGAAACTTCGCGAGTATGTCACTTGAAATATCCATACATTTTTTTTTCTCTTCCAATTTTTCTTTCCTAGTTATTGTAGTTCATTTGATCTTGGTGTTGTTTTTTGTTGTTTCTCGTCGCTGTAATTAGACTTCATTGCTCTATTTTATGTTATCTTCGACTCCTCGTACAGATGTATTGACACTATCGTCAATGTTGGCGAGTCCTCATCTTCTTTCTTTGCTTCATACATATAGTCTGTCTATGTCATATCTGGTATGTAAGGCTTTATGCATCATTATTTGTTTTCTTTTTCTCAGGTCCATTTGTTGAAAATCTTTCCTCGTTCATAACTATCTTACTTGAAGAAACCCCCCCGTGTTAATCCCTTTGATGAAACCTTTACTATATAGTTTGGTTTCGAGTAGTTTTCCATTTCTACTGAAATTCTTTTTTCTTTTAACAACACTTGTTTGTTGGTGTCTGATTCCAATATTCCCAAGTACCTAGAGGTTTCCTTTTTCTCAAAAGTTATGATATTTTCGTTTTTTGGTCGTTCTGTTCTCACTGTCATCGTCCGGTCGTCTGGCTGAAATTTGGCGATCCGTTTGTATGTCAAAATCCCAGAGGAGTTTGTGCGTCTCACTCTCCAGGACAGAATCTGGGTTGAGCATATACCAATTTTTCATAAGGCCAAACTTCAGTTACTCGCACAATTCCCAGTGGATTACTTTGCTGACCCAGTCGTGCCTTGTCTTACACTCTTTCTGTGCTAATTTGCTGCATTCGCTTATTATGTGATTGGTCGTGACATCTTTATCACCACATAACCTCCACTGCTGTTTTGTTGCGGCTTATCCATTATCTGTTCATACATAACTGTCTTTAAATCTTTTAAATTCATTTGTTGTTCTTGTGTTATTGTTTGCTCTTTATGGTTTGGATGTATAGTGTTTCGATTTTTATTAGTGTGTGGTTCATTTCGATTAGATTTTCAAAGTTTGTCACAAATTGGTGTGTTGGTTAATCTTGTTTTGCTTCGCTGTTTCTTCTCAGGACGTAGTTTTGGTATTTCTATTATTATTATTTACTCTTTGAGAGTTTTTCTCATAGGTTTTAGCAGATGATTTTTCACTGGTGTTTGAGTGACAGCATGTCACCTTAAGTCTTCAGGACACTTCTTAGTATTCTGGCTTTTCTCAAAAATGCTGTAGTTTAGATAGTCTCCTCTCGATCCTCCAACTACCTAGTCTTCAAGGTCCTTTAATAATCCTTTAGTTACTGCACCAAAAGCACCAATCATAATTGCTATAACTGTCAACTCTATGTTCCATAGTTTTTTTTCAATTTACTAGCAAGGTCAAAGAACTTATTCTTCTTTTCATATTCTTTTATTCTGTGGTCATCCAGGACAGAAAAGTTCACAATTTTTCAAATTAATTTTTTTTGGGGGGATTATTATTATGTATGGTCTTCTGGCCGAGATTAGGTAATCCGTTTTTATGTCAACGTCCCATAGGAGTTTATGTGTGTCGTTTTCTAGGACAGGAGTTGGGTTGAGAATATACCATTTGTTCGTATGATCGAATTTAAATTTCTTGCACATCTCTCAGTGGAACATCTTGCCCACCGAGTCGGCTCGAGTCTTATAATCCTTCTGTGTTAATTTACTGCATTCGCTTATTATGTGAATGATGGTTTTCTTTCTATGCAAAATAGCATACATTGCTATTTTGTTGTGTCCTATGTATTCTCGCTTTGGTATGATTGGTTCTTATGGCGTTGTTTTTAGCTGCTATGAGGAGAGATTCTGTTTCCCTCTTAAAGTTTCCTTTTCTTTGCCATGTCCAGGTTTTCTCGCTTGAAATGTTGTTTATTAGGCTTTTTAAACGCCCATAGAGTTGTTTTCCTTCCCATTTTTGTTTCCTAGTTATCGTCATTCTGTTGTCCATTGTGTTGTCAGTATCGTTTCTGATAGCTGTAATCAGTCGTCTTTCGTGTTTTTCTATGTTGTCCTCCAGTCGTTTTTTCGATGTATCAACGCTGTCTTCAATGCTGGCAAGTCCTTTTCCTCCCCCTTTTCTTGATACATATAGGGTGTTAATGTCGTCTCTGGGATGTAATACCTATGTATGGTCATTGGCTTTCTTGTTCTTTAGTCCACTTTCTAAGTTCTTCTCTGGTCCACTTGAAAAAAAAGGTCACGAATATCTTACGAGGCGCACATCCCAGGTATTTATTCCTTTGATAAGGTTTCTGAAAGATAGTTTTGTTTCGTGTTGCTTTCTAGTTCTCCTGAGATATTTTCTCATTCTTTATTTCATCCCCACATATTTGATGGTGTCAGCCTCCAATAAGCTTAAGTATTTGTAAGTTTACTTGTCTCCGAACATTCTAATCTTGTTGTTCCATTCCGTCAGTTAGATGCTATTTGGCACTTTTCATTACCCGAATGGCAAATTTTTCTATGCCGAATTCCATTCGTATGTCTTGAATGCATATTTTAACAGCATGTATTAGAGTTTTGTGTTCTTTTTCATTTTTTGCAAATAATTTGATGCCATCTCGGTGATTGATCTTTTCCTACGATCTACTAAGTTTGTATCCAGCTGTGCTTTTCTGAGTATGCGGTTAAGTGGCATCATGGCAATTATGAATAGTAACAGTGATAGGACATTTCTTTGAAAAGTACCTCTTTGGATTTTTGCTTCACGTAAGCTCGTCCTGCTGTTAATTCCACTCTCCAGGTTTTCATAGTTTTCTCGATAAAGTTCATTACTTCATCTGCTATTTTGTACATTTTGAGGCAATTTATAATCCACCTTTGCAGAACCATATCATATATTTTTGTGTAATCAATCAAGGCCATATAGATTTTTTCGTCTGGTCTACTCTCGTTTAGGATGTGCAGATCAATGTAATGTAACTCTGCTATGCTGCTGTATCATTTGCGGTATCCTTTCTGCTCTCATGGAAAATCCATAGCTTGTTAGTGGGTTGTAAATTTCTTCCCTTATTTATACTGTTGATATTTTGCACATCATCGGTAGGCATGTTATGCGTCTGTAGTTGTTTCGAGCGGTTACTTTGCTTGAGTCTTTTTGGATCAAAGTGATATTTACTTTGCTCATCCATGCGGGTACGTGTGTTCCTTGGCGGCATCATTTCCTTTCTAGTTCTAGTCTGTCGTGAATGGAGGTGGATTACTTGAATAAGAAACCATATATTACATCATGGTCTGATGTTTTCCAGTTTGATATTATTATTATTATTATTATTATTATTATTATTATTATTATTTACTCCTTTAGAGTTTTTCGCATCAGTATTAGCTGATGGTTTTTCGCTGGAGTTTGAGTGACAGCAAGTCTCCTCAAGACTCCAGGACTCCTCCCAGTATTTTGGCCGTTCTCAGTAATGCTGTCATTTGGATAGTCTATACCTGTCCGCGAACTTCCAAGTCTTCCAGGCATTTTAATCGTCACTTTCATGTTCCACAGTTTTTTCAATTCCCTAGCAAGGTCGAGGTACTTATACTTCTTTTCACATTCTTTCAGATTAATTCTGTGGTCAGCTGGAAAAGCAAAGTCCACAACTTTGCAAACTCTTTTTTTTTGTTGACTATTATAAGGTCTGGTCTTCTGGCCGAGACTAGATGATCCGTTTGTATGTCAAAGTCCCATAAGAGTTTGTATGTGTCATTTTCTAGGACAGGTGCTGTGTTATTATTATTATTATTATTATTATTATTATTTTCAAGTTTTTTAATTACTGTTTCTAACAGATTATTTTTCCCAGCGGTCTGAGGGACAACAATCCTGCTCAGGTTTCTTGTTATTGATTCTTTGAATTTGCAATTTCCCCAATTTTCCCTATTCTTTTGGATGCTGTTCCATATGTTCCAACTACCATTTGTATTACCGTCACTTTCATTTCCCAGTGCTTTTTGACCTTTTTAGCAAGATCCCTATATTTTTCCAGACCTCAGATTCCTTTATTCATTTTCTATAGTCTGCAGGAATGATAAAATCCCGTAGATAAAACTTTATTTTCTTACCGATAATTAACACTCTGTATAGTTTTCTGACCGTAGTTTTGGGGACCGTTTTATCTCAGAATCCAAGAGAAATTTACGGTTGTCCATGTGGAAAAATAAAATCTTTTTATTATCTCTAAGAATTTATCTTTTTTTTTGCCCCTACTAAAATATGTTTCACAGTGACATTAAAATGAATATCTATTAATTTTATATGAAATAGCCTCCAGATATTTTCACCATAAGTCTAATGATTAACAGCATTTTAAAAAGAGAGAAAATGTTGTGGCCCTTTATAGTTAAATCGCCCACTTTATGTAAGTAAGCTTGAGAATAAGTATAGATTTCCTTAATACTGTGAAATTTCCAGCAGGTTTCTCTTTCTGGTTATGATCTCGCTCGTAATGACCAAAATAAATGCTCTTGTTAAGAACTAATCATTCTTAAAAACACGGACCCAATGACGTAAATCAAAAGCTATTGGTTGTTATTTAAAGTCGTACTAATATAATGACATTGAGTCTCATGAGACAAGACATAGGCTCACACTATTCAACCCCTGATAAACATAGATCCTGATAACGGAACTGAAACTATTCAGAATTGGTTTCTTCTTTTGTGACTTGTATAATCCATAACGCAGCTGAGAATATATAAAGTCGACCCCTTGACGTTGCCTAACCAAGATTATGTAAAAACGGTTAATTTAATAGGATTTAAATGTTTCTCCCTTTCTTTTCTACATTTCCCTCTATTGCATATTTTGTAATTAAGCAAGAAAAGAACGTTGAAAACATGGATATTAATTGTTCGTTTGAAAAATCAATAATATTTAAGGTATAGACAGGAAACATTTTCTGCATGAAGACTTTAATTAATTCCTAATTTTGCACAATTAATTCAATACACATTCTTTTGATTATTTTTTTTCCTTATTCTAATTTATTTATTCATGAGATGCTATTTTCAAGGAATCGATGTTGATATATTTGTATTCTTGTTCTTTTTTTTTCTTGTTTGTTTGGTCTTAGCTAATTTATTGCAACGGAATTTTTTTATTAAGCTTCGCGTTTTATATTTTAATTTGATATTGAAGGAAAATCTCGACAATTTAAAATCCAGAAGAGAAGGAAAATTTATCTCTATCGCAACCTGATTATTAATAAGATTAATTATTATTAGGTTTAGATTAAATAATTAACCAGTATTAACTTTTAAATCTAATAATATATGACTTGTGATGTGCTTTAGATTTTACCCCGCTTCTGACGAAGAAATATTAGTTATGTTGTTTTGTGATATTTTAAGAATAAGATTGCTGGCAAAACTGGCTGTTATCTTCGTCAACTTCAAAGGAAAAATAATTGTGGGGTTTCTTCAGTGAAAAATAAAGCATAACGCTAACAGAGCTATCTGCAAATATATGATGTTTTCGCCCTAAGATATTTAAGTATCATAATAGGCCCTTGAAGATATTCAAGGAAGAAAAGAAATCCTTTTAATCTCCACTGAATGAAACGTTTAGAATTTTGTTTGGATTTGGAAATATCAAATCAAATGCAAAATAAGGAGAATAATCGATACCTTTATAGTTTATAAAACGTATGACACGTGCTTAAAAAGTAAGGTACGTATATTATTCAAACTGATGACTTGCTATTAGTATAAACTTAAACATATTTCTATTTTATATGTGTTAGATATTGCCACAATTGACGATGTATTACCTATTTCTACGATACTTCTCAGTTTTAATTCACAGTATTTTTGATTGACCCATGTTTCTTTTCACTTAGGTATGTCCAATCATTTACTGAGGTCTGAAAAAATGCTTTTTATCTGGAGACCGATTTTCATATCTAGGCTTCAACTACCATTGGTTTTAGTGATGCAAATTACCAAATGACTCCCTTATTTTTCCGTCAACATTAGATTATTTCATAACATAAGTCTCTATAGGACTTGGACAAAAATTACACCATTTGTTTAAACAATTCAATTCGTTTTGTTTAAAGAACATTTTATGAAGCAAGATTTATTTTAACGGAATGCAATTTTGCTGGGAATATTACAGGTCTAAAAGTTAGGGAATTGTATACATTCTTGTGTGCTTATATATTATTTTGGGCACATCGATATATGATATGAAATAGTCCTATCAAATACAAATAAAATGCAAATATATATATATATATATATATATATATATATATATATATATATATATATATATATATATATATAGCCTGAAGAATTGAGCACTCCCAGTTGGCGGTAACACATACTTAAAAATATACGTAAAAATCATTTTACTAACCCAGAGAATGACGAAGGCTGAGGGGGTAAGTTATTCGACTACTTTAAAATCAACCCAGTTTCTATCCTACCTTAAAACGTCTGAAGACTTGTTATGCAACGAAACACCCTGTCTGTGGATGACAATATATAAACTTGAATAATGCTATAAAAAGTGTTTCCATTTTTAAAATGAATTAAATATTTTAAAGCTATTAAAATATTCGAAAATTCTTCAAAAGGGAACTTTTGTTTCGATTATATCTTTTGAAAGATTTTTGTCCGTGATACTTTAGATAACAAATGAGGTAATCAAATTCAGCGTTTTTTTTTTTCCTTCTCTCGTCCTTGATTTTTTTTTTGTCGGTTACGACCCAAAATTTGAATTCCTCATATAGTGAGTCAAGTATTACGGACACAATTCTCTAAAAAGACATAATTGAAATAATGTTTCCTTTTTTAAGAATTTTAAAAGCCATTTTATACATGATTAAGCTAATAAGAGCATTACCTAAACTTTCCACCTACCTCAAGCTATATATATATATATATATATATATATATATATATATATATATATATATATATATATATATATATATATATATATATATATATATATTTACTAATCTAATATCTACCAGTATTCACGGTACAGAAAAAAACGAAAAAAAACCTGGCCAGAAACAAGGGAAAAAAGTATCTCGAATCACCGCCCAGGGGAAAAAGAAAAAAATTAGGATGTTAGGCTTCCTGATGATCCGTTAAGGTGAAACTTTAGTGGAAGATTTTCGACTCGCGATTTAGGTTAATTATATATATATATATATATATATATATATATATATATATATATATATATATATATATATATATATATATATATATTACTCCTCTGAAGAGTCTGTGTTTATACACCCTATCAACAGACCCGATAGACAATTAGGATCTCCTATTAAAGAAAAATAATCGTCGGAGGTAATTAAGTTACCTACACCAAAATAAAAATATACTTCAGTGAATATTCTTTAAGTGTGAATATCCTTCCATAATTTTTGTCAGATGTTGCAGAAATTCAGACAAAACCAAATGACATATAAAAAAAAAGATTATAGTGTTTAAATCAAAACAATAAGGATCATGTTTCTTTTCCGAATAATAATAACGATGTTTCCTTTAAGAATGCTAAACTTAATATATTCATTCCTTTTATATAACTAACTGTGACGCGTTGTTTGAATTTATTCATTATTCTGCAAACGCTCACCACGAACAATTTCAGAGTTTAACTTTCACTATTTTATTTGACCAGCACAACCAGCAGACCGTTTGTTCGAGCCAAGAAGTAATGCATTCACATTTCAGTTCTGGGTGCTTTCGATAATACAGAGGAGAGGAGAGTGAATTTAAATCGGACGTAGAACGTCAACAGCAATCTGCAAATTTAAGTTGAAGGATTCATAGCCAACCCCATAAAATTTAATAAGAGCTGAACTAAAGGCCATTAAGCTCAACGCTATAATTTATATTGTATTGTGTTTATCTTGCAGAAATTACCGCTATACACATGTGTGCAACTGTCCAAAAGACTAGAGTAGGTATCGAGTTTGTCGACCACACCGTTTCATCCCTGCTTTATATTCATATCAAACCTTTGCAGAGTAACTTTGTCTTGATTTCCTCTTCCGGTCACCTGCAAGTAATTACAGCCTATGTAATCAATGTAATCGATATTCTCCTTCTCTCACATTTGAATCATTGTCATCCATCGAAATAAAAGAAGTTAATCATTTACAATGTTAAATCGATAAAAGACAGGTTCTTAGTGTTCAGGTTGATGAGCTGAAAGATTATCCAAGCCTTGTAAGGAAACAGTTTTTATGCCTTTATATCTGTTTTTTTTTGTCTTTGCTGAGATTTTGGAAGCGTATTTAACGTGTAGATTTCTGTCAGTATATGTAAAACTACTTGTTCTGAATCCAGCAAAAAAATTGACAAACCTTGTAAGGAAACAGTTTTTCTATCTTTATCACAAGGGCTTTTTGTCTTTGCTGAGATTTTTGATGAGTATTTAACGGGCAGATTTCTGTCAGTATTTGCCAAAAATATTAGTTATGTCTACAGCAAAAGTATTCTCATAGTTACTTTTTTTTTATTAAGTCCCACATACCTATAACGATACAGCGTAAGATCTTTGGTCATATTTTAACCTTAAAAATGTCTTGATTTATTTCATTATAGTTTGGCGACCATAGTCAAGGGTAACCCGAAGGCTCCCTTTTCGATAGCTACTACACCAATGTGTAGGGGAGGGCGCTACTCCTTTCCTGGATTGCTCTACTTTACCCTTGATCCGTACCTTATAATGCTGAGTGCTAAGCAAGGAAGCATCAAGTACCATTTTTTGAGTCTTTGGTATGACTCGACCTGGGATTGAACCCAGGTCTCCCGGGCCATTGGCGAACACTCTAACCCCTAGGCCAATGTCCGGTAGACATTTCATTATAATAAAGTATATAAAGAAGAATTTGTGATGTAAGCTAACATTTTTAGGAAAGATAGGGATCCAACAATTCACTCAAGATCTATTGATAAATAGATGGGCATACGGTTTTGTTTTTTCTTTTTTTTTTTTTTTTGTCTGGCAACTGGTCTTGGGGGAGGAAAACTCCGAATTCAAACCTTTTAACTACGCTAAAAAATTAACCATGATTCGCATCCTGGTCGTGCGGATTGTTTGAGTAAATACCAAAAAAAATGGATAAAAAATAAGTTCATCAATTCAATCTGTTCCATAAGCAGCATTATCAAATTTGATGTGTCGGATCGGCTCTATAAAACAAATGCTGAATCCCACCCCCCGCTAAAGGATATCGTTGAATCAAGTTTTGTTATCATTCTCAAAATAATTCGTCAGTTGCCAGATATGTTATAACTAAATAGTTAGGCAGTCTGGATTCTTTCTTAATTCTAAGGCTAAAAGAAGAAAAACCACTGAATTCAAAAAAAATGTTTAGAAGAATTTGTGGCACATTGATGAACCATTCTTCATCTATATTACCTTGTAGAAAAAGTATTGTTTGTACAACACTGGCCTTCATCACTGAAAAGAAAATAGAAGGAAGTTATTTACTAAGTAACAGAAACTCACCAAAAAGTGAGCGGATAGAAAACGCTCCTGATGTCATTCTATGGTCGTACAACAGTTAAAATATAACTAAACTCTACTACTCTCATATGTTGAGATTGACGATAGAGCTCAAACGCACACACACACACAAACACACACACATACACACACACATATATATATATATATATATATATATATATTTGCGGAAAATTGCTGCATATTAACGCTAAAAAAATATCTTATTAATATATTAGTTTTCATTGTCTGAGCTCACACACACACACACACACACACACACACATACACACACACACACACACACACACACGTGATTTCACTAAAAAGTTTTTCATGTAATTTACTTGCGATGGCTACCTGGATATCATTAAGTTTTTTTTTGACAACATTTACATTAAAACTAGAAATGCACTTTTATGTTGTTAGTTTTAAATCCAATTCGGGCTGTGTTTTGCCATGAATTGCTACGTATATGTTTATTAATTATCTATCCACGAATATATATTTTCCCATACATGCACTTGTGTGAGGATATATATATATATATATATATATATATATATATATATATATATATATATATATATATATATACCACACTATATATGAAGTATGAAATAAGATTTAAAAATGGCTAAAACCACACGAATTATAGTTTCTCGTTGCCGTTTGTGGGGAAGTGGTATTCATCACGTCTTATTTTGTTAGATTCGACTAAGCAAATATGCGTTTTATTACTACGATGATATGCTAACTCCCGTACGTAATTAGGCGATATATAATAAAGATTTAATCTCATAAAATAATTTAACTGCCAACTACTATGTAATATTTCGCAAATTATTCGAAAACTTTTTAAATGTATTTTTCTTTCAAGCTCAATTTACAACTTATGAACTCCTTAGCACATCAACGATTTGTTGAATGTAATAAGATCATTAATGCTATCATTTGGATATCTCAACCCGTCCGCCAACTCGCAAGCCTTCCAGACCTTTTAATAATCCTTTAGTTATTGTGCCTAAAGCACCAATCACAAGGGGTACAATCATCACTTTCATGTTCCACAGCTTTTTCAATTCTCTAGCAAAGTCGAGGTACTTATCATTCTTTTCACATTCATTCATATTTATTCTGTGGTCCGCCGGGACAGCAAAGTCGGCAATTTTGCAAATTCTCTTTTTTTTTTTGTTAATTATTATAAGGTCTGGTCTTCTGGGCGTGAGTAGGTGATCCGTTTGTATGTCAATGTCCCATAGGAGTTTATGTGTGTCATTTTCTAGGAAAGGTGCTGGGTTGTACATTTACCATTTGTTTGTATTGTCAAATCTAAATTTCTTGCACTTTTCCCTGTGGATCACCTTGCCGACCAAGTCGTGTCTCGTTTTATACTCCTTCTGCGCTAATTTTCTGCATTCGCTTATTATGTGATTGATCGTTTCGTCTCTGTCACCACATAGTCTACATTTGCTATTTTGTTGAGTCTTGTCTATTCTCGCTTTGATATGATTGGTTATGTCGTTGCTATTAGGAGAGATTCCGTTTCTGTTATTATTGCTATTATACTCAATTGGTCGGTTTTTACACCAGCGTTCGCTGAAGGTTTTCCACTGGGTTCTGAGTTACAGTAAGTCTCCTCAAGTCTCCATGACTCTTCTTAGTATTCTGGCCAATCTCAGTAATGCTGTACAGTTATACTTTACCTTATGTCGGTAATTCGTTCCAGGAATAGTGATTGAAATCGAAACACGATATAAGTCAAATTTTACTTTAATCCGAATTTGCTTGTCGCTCGGCTGAACCAAAATAACCATTCCCAGCTCTGTATTTTATTTATAAATGTATTTTTACTTATATATGATCAACAAGAATTTATTTCAAGTTTACAAACAAACAAATTTTGATTTTTGATATAGTACTGAAAAAAGTAGTGGAGATTTACGAATACATGTACGTATATTCTTGTAAATGTAAATGTTTATAATTTGGCTATCTTTACAGTACATTTTATTTATGAATGTAGTTTCTTCTTAGATGTTATAAATAAAATGAGCTCTTAAAAACCACTAAATAAGACAACAACGCAGAATCTGAGACGTTTGCAAATTTTGTTCTCTAGGATTAATGATGATTATATTAACATTTACAGTAAATGCAGGTATTTTAATATGATTTAATATACTTTTATTCTTATTTTATGTACAGTAATATGATTTTATGTACATTGAAAGTTTGTTCTGGTGATATTACGACTTCAGTATTTGTGGTGTACAGACTTAAAGTCGAATGAAGTGATTTAAACTTAATTTCTCCATATATTTCTTAGACGTATAATCGAGAACAACTTAACTCGAAACGACTTAACCCGAGGTATACTTGTAGCTTGGATGGTCTCCACTCGTCCTCTTATTTCCAAGTCCTCCAGTCCCTATAACAATCATTTTGGTTACCGTACGGAGCGCGCCAGTTAAAATTGATATCACCGTCACTTTCATGTTCCACAGTTTTTCCAATTCTCTTGCATGGTGTTGGTACTATTTACCAACCCCTCCGCTCGGGCAGGATATGACACAAGGTCAATTTTTTAAGCAGAGTTTAACAGGTTTTAATTCAGAGTTTTCCTTCTCCTAGACTAGTTGCCTAACCAAGGCTGAAGAACCTAGTCTGTCCTACTATTTACCCATAGCTGGAGGGAGAATAATTGGATTCATACCTTCCCCAAGGGTATTAGTGCTATGTGAAATGCAATCAGTTTCGTCCAGGATTTGAACTCGTATCGCCGTGTTCATTTCCTACGGCGATAACGACTACACCACGGGCACCTCTTGCATGGTGTTGGTACTAATAACTTTTTCGCTTTCTTTCAGTTTTTCAGTAAAAAATTGATCATTCAAGTGACATGACTATATATATATATATATATATATATATATATATATATATATATATATGTGTGTATGTGTGTGTTGTAATAAGGTTTTGGTTTTGACAGTGTTCCAATATATATATTTTCAAATCAGTTCTAGAAATAGTTTTGCTTTGCTTAGAAGAGGTAAAGACAAATGTCAGCCGACATACACAGTCAAACAGAAGAAACATTTGTGAAGATTCGTCCGATATGTAGATTTGATTGTACCTTATGTAATTTCGATTGAAGCGTAAACGTGTTTACTCGCAAGGGTGGATTCGACGTGCTGAATTAAATGAAACAAAAATCGAAATGGGGATTGATTGGATTTCCAATGGGTAAATGCACGAAGAAAAGAGTAACTTAATCAGTATTTTGATTTTATTTCGCTCTTTTAGTCGATTTTCATTTCGTTGAAATCCCCCGAACAATAAGATTCTTTATGAATCGTAATAACCAACACAAATACACTGTATTCCTATTCATTCTGTTATTTCTGTTCAGCCTTTTTTTTCATGACTGGTCGAATTTGTTCAGTTTTGTACCGTTATTTGCTATCACTCAGATTTCAGTGAAAAACCACGGGTTAAATTTGTTGTGAAACACTCAAATAGAGATTTGAGTGTTTCACAACAAATTTAACGCGTGGTTTTCACTGAAATCTGAGGGACAGCAAATTGTCAGGACTCTTCTAAGTATTTTTTGCTCATTTTAAAATGTTGAAAAGAGAAAAAATTCTAGAATCTTCTGGTGATATTCCTGTCTCAAAGTCCTTTTTTCAGGCATTTGTGGATTGTTCAATGTGTACCAACTCCAAGTGCTATCACTGTTATCTTCATGTACTGCAGCTTTTCAACTTTCTGTCAAGATACAACTGTCTATTTTTTTCATTTTTATTTCTTTTTATCGTCCACTGGAACGGCAAACACACCACCACCACAACTATTATTATTATTTACTCCTTTAGAGTTTTTTCGCATCAGTGTTAGCTGATAGATTTTCACTGGAGTCTGAGTGACAGCAAGTCTCCTCATATCTCCAAGGTTCGTCTTAGGATTTTGGCTGTTCTCAGCAATGCTGTCATTTGGATAGTCCCTACCCGTCCGCCAACTTCCAAGTTCTCCAGACCTTTTAATAATCCTTTAGTTAGTGTGCCTAAAGCACCAATCACAAGGGGTACAATCGTTACTTTCATGTTCCACAGCTTTTTTCAATTCTCTAGCAAGATCGAGGTACTTATCATTCTTTTCACATTCATTAATATTTATTCTGTGGTCCACCGGGACATCAAAGTCCACAAGTTTGCAGATTCTCTTCTTTTTGTGGATTATTATAAGGTCTGGTCTTCTTGCTGGGATAAGGTGATCCGTTTGTATCTTAAAATCCCATTGGAGTTTATGCGTGTCATTTTCTAGGACAGGTGCTGGGTTGTGCATATACCATTTGTCAGTATGGTCGAATTAAAATTTCTTGCACATTTCCCAGGGGATCAACTTGCCGACCCAGTCGTGTCTCATCTTAAACTCCCTCTGTGCTAATTTTCTGCATTCACTTATTATGTGATTGATCGTTTGGTCTCTGTCACCGCAGAGCCTACATTTACAGTTTTTTTTATTATTATTATTACTATTATTATTATTATTATTATTATTATTATTATTATTATTATTATTATTCATTAGAGTTTTTCACATCAGCGTAAGCTGATGGTGTTTCACTAGAGTTTGAGCGACAGCAAGTCTCCTCAAGTCTCCAGTACTCGTCTCAGTATTCCGTCCGTTTTCAATAATGCTGTTGTTTGGATGGTCTTCACTAGGTCGCCAACTTCTAAATCTTCCAGGCCCTTTAATAATCCTTTTTACCGTGCCAAAGGCACTAATCACAATTGGTATAAGTGCCACCTTCATGTTCCATAGTTTTTTCAATTCTCTACCAAGGTCAAGGTACTTATCTCTCTTTTCAGATTCTTTCAGTTTTATTTTGCCGGGACAGCAAAGTCGACAATTTTGCAGATTTTCTTTTTTTATTTTTTTTTATTATTATAAGATCTGTTCTTCGGGCCGGGATTAGGGAATTATTTTTTTTATTGTTGTCTTTGTTGTTGGTGTTGCAATAGGTGTTGTTGTTTCATGCAAATAAGTAGTAATGTCCTTCTCCGAAGACCTAGTAATATAGCGTCTCCCCAGTACTCTTATATCTTACTCTGTGTTCTTGTTACCTGTTGCAATAATCTTTTTTCTGTTGACCACTTTTAAATTCAGTTAATGATCCTCTCTTTTCTTTCTATGATTCACATCGTCCATTCATTCTTGTGTCCCGGTTAGGAAAGGCACCGATCGTCTGACAATAGATAACAATCTAGTTATTAACGTGTTTCATTCTGATTCTCCTTTCTTATTACCTATTATAGTTTATCACTTCCTCTTTTAATTTTTATAAAGTCGCTTTAAAAATTGAGCGCCTTTAAGAGTATTCACGACGATCGAACTTTGCCGTGCATTTGACCGTTTTCCAATCCTGATTCTCAGGGCAAAAATCGTAATGATGAATCGTCTAATCATTTCTGTGTTCAATAATTCATTTAGTTCTCCAGTGATATTCTTCATTTAACCGTATCATCTTGAATATAATAGGCGATATCAGTTTTCCAAGGAAACACAGGGACAATACCCAGTTTAGAATCTGGTAATTTTAAGTCCCTTCAATATTCTCATTCCTTAGTCTGAATAATTGTAAGCTTTTGCATTGCTTCTCTTTCATGTTGACCCCTTAATGATTACACTCTTGCGCTTAAGATGGAAATCTTCAATAATTTTGAAATATTCACTCTACTTATATATATATACAAATATCAAAGTTTCTGCGATGTAGGCATAGAGCATTTTTTCTTAAGAAATCTACGTAAGCGCTTCAGATTTTTCCCTTGATTTTACTGCTTTCAATAACTGCAAATTATAATAAGGTTACTTACTTCTTAAGTTCCATTTATTTCTGTTCTTCGGGTAGAAATTAACCATTTTTCAAAAATAGTGACAGACAAGTTGTCCCCCTCGGAATTTTCAGTTGCTCGAATTCTTTGCCACTGTTAATTTTGGGGCGACATTTTAGCATAAATTTGTTTTTCCTTTGTTTACCCACTTGGGTATATTTACTCTCATTAATTATTGGTGTAAATGTTGTGAAAAGTTTTCGTTTATATAAGTAAATATCTTGAACTATAATTTCTAAAATACATCGTTGGTAGGTACATTGCAGATGTTTTTAGCTTTCTTCAATCTATCAATCTGTCTGCGTACCTATCAGAACAATGTTTTATATAGTCTTCAAGAGCATTTTTAATTAACAATTTAGAGTATAAATATTTTATTATATACGAAATATATTTTGATATGTAAGATCGCAAGCGTGTGGTTACAAGAAAAATAAGAACAACAAGAAGATTTAGTTTATTTCGTTTATTAATAGATGAAATAAACAAACGAATGTACGGGCGGTTATCTGGTCGGTGATAAGCGGTTGCTTTGATCTGGCGGGACGGTTTTGTCAGGTGAGGCTCTCAGCGACGGAACGGACTGAAAATCTTCGGGGGATTTTAAATAGGGTATTCGCGGAGCCTATGCGCAGAAGCCATGATTTTCTCAGTTTGACACTGGCCATTGTTCCCTGAACATCCGATAGATGTTATTTTCTTCAGCAATGTTAATATCAGTTGGTCTGTGTTTTGTATGTTTTATTGTTATACGAGGGGCTTTCAATAATTTTCCAGACTTTTTTTATTTAGAATTGTCGTAGGCACTTGAAAATTCACTATGTTATTGCTATATATCTTTTGAGAAGACTGACCAGCTACAGCAGCAATTGGAATATACCCTACTAAAGCCTAATTGTCCAAGATGGTGAATTTCAAAAATGCAATCTGGACGTGAGGACAACTTAGAAGAACGATATTCAATAAAATGCTATTTTAAACCAGGAAAAAATACCACAGAAACGTATGGAATGCTTCAGTCTGCTTTTGGAGCATCTTTCGTGAATCGAGCATCAGCTTTTGAGTGGCATAAGAGATTCAAGGAAGGCAGGGAGTCTGTGAGGGATAATGGGAGGTGTGGGAGGAGTAAGGAAGTCAGAACACCTGAGTTGATTGGTCAAATAAAGAATTTCATAGATAAGGACCTCCATGTGTCTATAGAGTGCACAGTTTGATGTCAGTGTGGGAACTGTACAAACAATTATTCGCGAGGAACTGAAGATAAAGAAGATTTGCGCAAAGTTTGTACAATGGGTGCCCAGAGAAGATCAGAAAAAAAGACATTGTTATGACAGCAGGAGGATGGTCGAGCTTGTCAATCGAGATCCCGCAGTTCTTGATGCTCTGGTGACCTGTGATGAAAGCTGGATCTACTGCTATGACCCAGAGACCAAAAGACAGAGTTCCCAGTGGAAGCATGTTTGCTCTCCCAGACCAAAAAAGGTCAGAGAGAGCAAATCCATCCACAAACTTATGATGATCCATTTTTTGAAAGCACCAGTTGATCTGCATGCTCAGGGTTACCACTGGACAGATAGTCAACAAGGAATACTATGTTGAAGTTTTAAGGGAGTTAAGGCAGAGATTCCGTCGGAAGAGGCCAGCAATCTTCACATCAGGTCAGTGGCATTTCCACCTGGACAATGCACCAGTCCACAACTCCATCGTTGTCACAGACTATTTGACCAAGATGGGCATCAAGACAGTTCCTCACCCTTCCTATTGTCCAGACCTTGCTCCTTGTGACTTTTGGTTATTCCCTAAGCTCAAGGAAAAACTTAGAGGCTGTTGTTATGAGACAATTGAGGAGATTAAAGAGGCTGTGACAAAGGTCATTGACACGCTCACACAAGAGGACTTTTATGGGGCCTTCTAAATTTGTTAGTACGGTACAATAAGTGAAATGCAGTCGGAGGAGATTACTTTGAAGGAGACTAGAATTTCAAGTGTGTACTATCAATAAAAGTGCCCATACTAAAATGTCTGGAAACTTATTGAACACACCTCCTATGTGTGAATATTTAAGAGATTTAATGTATTTTACTATAAGTTTATTAATTATTTTTAACATGGTGGATCAACTTTCACTTATCAGTTTAACAACTCCTTTACATATTCATATGGCTTCGCCAATTTAATCTCATTTATTGATTCTAAAGAATAGTTTAGATATTTACATTTAATAATCGTATCGGTTCTTCCTATGATCTCTATATCACCCTTTTTATAACGGTTAATTGGAACTGTTCTAAAAGTTTTAGTTACGAATCTATCCTAATAACCTTCATGTTCCTCAATTTTATAAGTTTGGGGGCAAGGTCCAGGTATTAGTTTAGAGTTCCTCTTGCTCTCAATCTTTAGTTTTCTGGAAAATGAAAATTCTCTCGACAACAAATCTGTTAATGATGAATAGGTCTGGTTTTCTTGCTGAGATTACCTGATTTGTTTGTATCTCAGTCCCAAATAACTGTATGCGTTTCAATTTTACAAATTATTGTTTCTCTATTCGGTCAATTTCTATGGTGAGCGCCTTTGTAGAAAATCATTGCTTCACTGTTTATTTGTCCAGAACATTTTTTCACCAAATAGCTGAAAGACAATCAGATCAATAGCAGACGATTATGTATATACGGTGACGAAGGTTGACAGTGTTAAAGTAAGAAATATGTTAAAATAGCATCAGGTATTAAGACTTTTTTCTTCCTCTGGAAAGGAGACATGTACTCGGATTATATTTAAATAATTTTCGCTAAAAGTGAATATTATGACAGATTGATAGAACATATATATTTAAAATGTATTGCAGGAATTTTGTAGAGTCGGTAAGATGCCAGTCTTGAGAATGGTGGGCCTGCAGGAAATGTTGGCATTGGTTGCTTTATATTCATTAGAAATATAAAAGAAATAAAGAAAAGTGATAGATTTTATTGACTGTTAGACTAACCTAAAATTATTCGAAATAAAATTCCACTGACATTTCGACAATTTGTATTTAAGTTATTCTAACTTATTTGTAGCCCATCCTGTTAGTGGGTCTAAGGATACGTTGACAGTATCCCTTGCAGAGAGGTAAGACTCCCCATTATGGTTTTCTGGGTATGGCACTAAATTACATCTGATAATGAGGCCCTAGTTATTGATATTAAAGGAATATGGAGTTCTCCTTTACCATTACTTCTAAATTCGCTCTGACAAAGAGTGATCGTGCCTCTTTGGGTTCCGGTTTCGGGTTCTTTGTTTAATGGTTTATCAACCTTCGTGAGTTATTTAATGCCAAATCCATCCTTGTTGAAGAACATTGATGTAGTGTTTAACACTTAGCTGTGGAAGATAAAGGAGTCCAGAAATTTCCTAAGACTACCAGTCTGAAATTAACAAAATCACACGATTTGAGTTTGAAACGCTGACAAAGATGTTGCCGTCTAACACGTTTGGCACTACGCCACGAATATCATTTAATTTTTTTATTAACAATATTCATTTGATTACTTGGTTCGGTTGGATTTAATGGCGTATCAACCAACCTTGGTTTTTTAATGCCAAATCCATTTTTATACATATAAAGAGTTCCATTTCAGACAATGCAGTTAAGAATAAGTACGCAGTTTAAATGTCAAAAACAATTCTATTTCAAACAATCCAGTTAAGAACAAGGACGTAGTTTAAATGTCAAAAACGTCCCTTTTCTTGCAATTCAGTTTAGCATAAGCACACACTTTAGTTCTATTTGACTCAGAGATAAGACCCAATCAGCTGCTACCACTTCGGGCCAGACTGGACCTGGGAGAGATGGCAATGAAGGGGTGCTCCACATTCACCAAAGCTCCAGACTTACTGAAACCTCACCATCAGATTGTTTAGTGTCATTTGTAGGACACTCGTTGAGGGAGACTTACTCCTCTAGAGAGATGTAGTCGGGGTATTCTAGAGCCACAGCAGACAGGGCCCAATATTCATTTGAAGACATAAGATATGAAGATATTTGAAGAAATTGTTTACTAAGGATTAACATTATTATTCACTTTAAACTACCTCAGTATATGCAAACGAGTGGCAATTATTAAATAGAAGTTTTTACCAATTGTCCGATAGACCGGGGTTAAATTCCCGGTTCAGATATACCATAAACTCAAAAATGCTACCTGATGCCTCTTGGCTCAACACTCAGCATTTTAAGTTACGGATGAAGTTTAAGTGGAGCAATTCTGGTAAAGTAGTTTCGCCCTTTCCTTAACCTCAATGTAGTAGCTAGCTAAAAGGGAGCCTTCGGTTTGCCTTCGCTTTCGCTCGCCCAACTTACTTTTATAAATATCAATATTAGAGTGGAATACTTGAAGTCTCACAACTATGAGTATTAGATAGAAGGACTTCATTCCATATGAATTTGACTTATTTGTTTTCAGATTAGTTTCTTTAAACAACAAAAATTTCCAAAGGTTAATTATTTATTACTTAAGAACATAAATGTATTTTTAAAAAATGTCTCTTAATGAAGAGAAATAGTTTGTTGAAAAATAGTACTGCGTATAAATCATGATTAGGAGGTGCCCGTGGTGTAATGGTTATCGTCGTAGGAAATGAACACGGCGACACGACTTCAAATCCTGGACCAGGCTAATTGCATTTTCACATAGCACTGATACCCTTGGGAAAGGTATGAATCCAATTATTCTCCCTCCAGCTATGGGTAAATAGTAGGACAGACAAGGTTCTTCAGCCTTGGTGAGGTAACTAGTCTAGGAGAAGGAAAACTCTGAATTAAAACCTGTTAAACTCTGCTTAAAAATTGACCTTGTGTCAAATCCTGCTCGAGCGGAGGGGTTGGTATATATGATAAATCATGATTGGACTTGTACACTTGAAAACACACAACTGTCTTCAAATTATTAGTATTCGGTAGAATCAATGATATCATAAAAATGTGTGTACATCTTTTTAAGAAACAACCAAACAAAATACAATATTCAATGAACGCAGTTTTCTAACCTCAAGGCATAAAATAACTCTAATCAGATTGATATGCCGTTAACTTCAACCATCCTTCTATTTTCTTTAACCCTAAATGAGTCGTATCTATAGACAATCCTATCTCCGATGACCAATTTTTTAACCGATGTTTTCTGTATGAGTGAGCAAAATGATTGGACACAACAGTTAACAGAGATGGCCGCTCTTTCAATCCTGTATTTTTCTGGTATCTCAGAATTTACCAAGAAAACATTCTATCGTTAAGATGTTTTGAAAAATGATTAACATCGTAGGAAATGGCCACGGCGACACGAGTTCAAATCCTAAACGAGGCTGATTGCATTTCACATAGCACTAATACCCTTGGGAAAGGTATGAATCCAATTATTCTCCCTCCAGCTATGGCAGACTTGGTTCTTCAGCCTTGGTGAGGCAACTAGTCTAGGAGAAGGAAAACTCTGAATTCAAACCTGTTAAACTTCGCTTAAAAATTGAACTTGTGTCATATCCTGTCCGAGCGGAGGGGTTGGTAAATATGATTAAATTGTTTTGAAGGGTTTAGCTGAGGAAATTTATTTTCATCTTTATAGCTTCCCAAATGGAGGAGAAGGAGGAGGTTGGTTAGTTGGTTTCTTTGTTTAATGGCATATCAACCTCCGTAGGTTATTTAATGCAAAATCCATTTCCCTAGAAGAATAGTAGTGGTACTATTTAACCCATAGCTGGGAGGATAAGAATGTTCATACCTTTCCCAAGGGTATTTGCCCTAAAGTGAACGTAATAGCGCGACTGGAGTATGAACTCGCTTACTACGATTCCACAGTCCATTGCTTTAACCATTACACCACGATGACTCCTCTAGACGGAGGAGGAGGAGTTAGGGCAGGAAAACCAAAGTTTCAATGTTGAGAACATCATTTCAATGTTGGCGTTTGAAAATAAAATCATTGGAAACTAGAGCTCGGTTGAAAAGTATTAGTAATTGCCTTGGTCACCCGTCTCGATGAATCATCTAACTGTTGGCTGGGGTTTGGCCGGTTGATTTGGACGATTCGAAGTAAAAATGCAGTTGGATATTCTTTCAAAACGAGTAGAAGATGATGTGATTTCTCGATTTGCACTTTACTTTAGTGCCTGGAGTAAGAGTAGACAAGAGTTCAAGCATTTGGAGAGTGAATGAACTTTTCAAGGAGAGGGGAGGAGTGGATTTCAACTTAAACAAAGACGCTAGCACACAGGTTCTGTACGTGGTTCATTTCCTCCTACTTTTATGGCCTCAGAAAATTTACGTTGACAATGCAAAACAGAAGTCCTTACACTTTTGTGTTTTTCCTTCCTTAAGCGATTATTAACCATCACTGACATAGCAGTTGTCGGTGTCTACGCTACAGTTCGTTTCGACAATATATATATCTTGCAAATTTTGTTGAACACCCTTTCAGTGTTCAAGATTGTTATATTCTGTTTCTTATTTCTTTATTTCGATCTTCTAGTCGGTCGGTGCCAATCTTGTCACCTTAATCTTTTGAAGCGTAACCCTGGCTGTATCTTCTTGTTATCCTCTATTTTTTGTCACCTGGTTCTTGTCGTATTCTGTCTTCATCTGCCGTTGCTGTGAAATCTTTTCTTGAATGCAGATTAATAACATGACGAAATGCTTATGTCCACATAACTTTTTTTTATTACTTTGAAGATACTTTAATTTCATCACTCGTCGCTGTCCACGGTGAATTAGAACAAGAGAACAAAGAACAAGAACATTCAGCCACTCCAGTTTTGCGTTTCTGACTAAGAGTAGTTTCTATTTAACTTTTGAACTTTCAGGATCATGTGCATCCAATGAGAGATAATTGCTCCAGTCATGCGTTTCTCACTGAATGAAGTTTCTACCTAACTATTAAATTTTAGAATAAATTAATCCAATAAGTTCACTCGCATCCAACGGCTGACATGCTTAAAGCAATAGAAAGAATTTTTTTTTTTTCAAATTTGAAAAATTGCCGGAGCAGTGGCAAGTTTTCAAAATGCCAAGCAGTAACGATATTTGATGGGAACAGCTATATTATCATCATCATCATCATGTCGTGCCGCTAGCATGGATATCCCTGATCCTCTCTCACCACTTTTCCATATCGTTCATCGCCTCAGGCAAGTCTTCAGGGCTATATCCCGTATCCCCACATAGCTGCTGTATGTATGTTCTAGCTGTCGTCCTGCTTTTGCTCGGCAATATGTCGGGGTCCATAGGAGTACATCACTTATGAGCTGTCTCTGCTTCTCCAGCAGTGTCCTGCGTGTCTGGTTCGTCTAAATTTGGATAGTTTTCGTGATGGGAGGCAGGTGGCCGTATAGTTGGTGCTTTGTGGGGTGTTGCCGCCAGGACTTATATATATATATATATATATATGTATGTGTGTGTGTGTGTGTGTGTTTATATGCATATAAATATATATACCCACCAGACAGAACTTGACACCAGGTCAAATGACCCAAAGTGGGTGGTAGGGGAAGTTATGTCCGGATCGACCCCTGCAGGTCTACGCTTGTCATAGGCTTATATTGCACTGAGCTTAGCTGGAACTGCACCGTAACATAAATCCAGGCATGGATGCCTGTTTATAGCTTAAACTGGACCACGGAGTCCAGTGCTATACAAACGTGTCAATGATGAAGCTTGCCAAACCAATTGTTTCCCAGCCGAAGCCGGGGGCCTTCCGGCCACGAATCTGCCTTAGACATTTCTAGGCCTCTTTTTCTTTGGGTCAGGACAACCTGATATTGGATAGATGTGAACTCAGAATTAGTGTCTTGAAGCCCGAACATCAAACCATAGCAAATAATTAATGAAATACACACGATAAAGACAGTCAATCCAAAACAAGCTTTATTGTATCAACTAAAATGGTAAATCCCGACAAAAGATTATGGTCTAAAATGATGCGGCAGATCATATACCGGTCAAATGTTTCATTTTTCTGTCAATTTGTTACCGTATTCTTCATAGATCTATCCGCAAGAACTCTATTTTAAAGAATATTTGATTATCATCGTCAATATGAATGGACAACTTAAACTAATAACGAATTTATAAAAATAATTCAGTTCAGGTATCTAGTAGAAACGTGGAAACTACGCAACACAAGAGAATCTTACAAACAGTATCTGTATAGCCACTTCTCTCCCATCTCACTAAACATCCTAGTAAGACAAGCGAGACACGTGATACACTGCTAAAGAACTACGTATAACTTTGTAAGAAACTGGATCCGATGGATTTCTACGTATTGACATAGCATTGTTTGTTAATTTACAAAATCCTATGTTTTTCAGTTCATTGCAGACAAAGAACATTGTCTAGAGGACTAGTTAATAGGGATTGATGGTGAGTGACAGCCAAGGGGATCTGTGCTGTCAGTACGATTTGATGATGCTGATGATGATAACCCATTATTTCTTGGATTACTCATTCTCCACGATATCGATTTTTTCTGATCCTTTCTTTGAAGAGACGTGTTTTGAAACATGAACCAATATTGATAAAAATCGTATTTATCGTCATATCTACGACAAAAAAGTCTGATCATAGATCGGCAGAAATAGCCTGGTCGGTATTAATAGCCGTAATCGATACGATTAATTAATTACAGATGATAGCAACAAATTACGTGTGGAATATTTTCTATTCGGCGAAGATATACGGTAAATTCATTTGCCTATTAAATTATAAATATATCCTACCAATAAAAAAAGTTTGGTTTGGTTTGTTTGGTTTTATGGCATATCAACCTTTGTCGGTTATTTAACGCCAAATTCATTTTTATGTAAATAATCAGTTCTATTTAAAACAATTCAGTTTTGCATAAGTACACAGTTTAATTGTCAAAAAACATTTCTATTTCAAACTATTCAAGCACTTCTTTGTAACTATTCAGTTAAGTGTAAATACAGTTTTAATGTCGAAAAACAGTTATATATCAAATAATTCAGTTAAGCATAAGCACGCCGTTTAAATGCAAGTACGGTTTATTTGTCAAAAACATTTTTATTTCAAGTTATTCAGTTTACTCAAACAATTCAGTTTAGCATAAGTATGCTGTTAGTTCTATTTAACCCATAGATAGGGCCCTATCAGGTGCTACCACTCCGGGCCAGAGTGGATCTGGGAGCGATGACAATGAAGGGGTACTCTGCATTCCCCAAAGCTCCAGCACTGCTGGAACTTCACCATCAAATTGTTTAGTGTCATATCAGGACACTCGTTAGGCAGGGTTTTATCCCTCCCCAGAGGTGCAGTCAGTGTATTCTACAACCCCAGCTGACTGGGCAAAAATAATTTTCCATGAACGGTCAGGAAAGAGTGCCATGTTCATAAGAGCCCAGCAATATCAAAAGTATCCTACAGATTTCAACAGTTAACCTGCACGTTGTTTATATGAACTTGCAAACTTCTCTAAATACCTTGGATTAATTTATTTAGATAAATAATATTATACAGAACTTAGTTATTCACACGCACGCCCCTATATATACTGTATTTTGAAATATTTAAAAAATGATTGTTCAATATTGCTTATATATATATATATATATATATATATATATATATATATATATATATCAGCAATATTGAACACTCAGTTAGGTATATATATATATATATATGCACATGATAAATAGTAGGGAATATGTTGCAGACTTTAATGTTGACTGATTCAGTATTCTGAGTCGGTCATATTCGCCTTTTCATCTCAAAGAGTTAGAGACTCTTTACGTTCGATCCCTTCAAACTTCCCTTCTGTAAACAGAGGGATTGTCTGTTGGGATCGAATGTGATTAGTCTCTTGCCATCTGATCTTTGCTACTACTACTCCCTCTTTGTGTTTTTTCCTTCCCTTTCTCTATTCCTCTACCTTTTTTCCATTTACATTCCCCCTTTTAAATATTTTTCTGGCGTTAAGATCTTGACAAGAGCCAGACGAAACCGGTCGTTCAAAAATATATGATTTTTTTTTCTTTTAGATAATAAACATGCCCACACCTTCCTTAGGCCTACATGTTTTCATGGCAATCAATAAGTTTTTAACCATTGATAATTTGTTTTATATATATATATATATATATATATATATATATTAAAAGGAGTAGGTTCACAAGAGAATTTGGTTTTAAGTAATTAAATATATAATTGACTTTTCTTCAACACGTGTTTCTGACGTTTTACGTCGTCTTCAGGATGTGAACGGTGTGTTCTGGTGTTCTCTTTGGTTTGTATGGAGTTGACTGCTTTGAATAGACTGTGTGTTGTTTAGCTGTGATACAACTATACATATACATATGTATGCGGAAAAATAATGAACAATAATGACGAACGAAGACACTTCTTTAGAAAAATATATCTCTCACACTTTATTCGCGAATGGGTTGCGAAAGGATTGAGAAAAGGTTTGCCAAAGGGTGGTATGTGAGAGGTGAGTTGGAGACGGAACAGACAGCAACATATTGACCCCAAGTTCCTCTGACTATAGCAGCACTTCTTTCTCATGCTGCTAGTCTGCTCAACCGGGGTTAAATGAGGGTCGCAAGCCCTCTGTCTGGAGCTGGTTCTCACTGCCTTTAACTGAAACTCGAACGCCAACTAGCCTACTCCAACTGCAACTGACACCAACTAACTCAAACCGTCTGTGGCACCGGGTTTTATAATTTTTTGACATCCACCTGCTTCTTGTGGGCGTCGCATCTGCACCGAATTCAACCCGTCCACAGGTCAAGGTGATATCTTCGACCGGATAAACCTGTTTCTTGATTGACGGCTTGGCTGAAGCTCAATATGTTACATGTGGTTCTTTTTAATTTTCGGGATTTGTGTTTCTAAATATTCAGTTCGACTTAATTGACATGGGCGTGGTCTCTGCTGATGTTCGATAATACAATTCATACACGCCCATTTACATACATACACACATAAAAACATACATATTAACATCCATTTTCGCACCATCTATGGAATTAGATGATGTGTAATGCTTATTGTCACAGAAAATGGGCACGCCGTCTACATTTTTTATGCTGGGAAAGGCAGTTTACAATTCACATAGCGCTAAGACCCATCGATATGGCATGAATCCAATTATCCTCCCACTAAGTAGAGATAAATAGGCGGGAAGGTGGATTTCTTTAACTTTGTTATAGCAACAGGTCTAAGAGAATGAAAACCCTCAATTTAAACCTGTTAAACTTCGCGTAGGGGTTGGGTAAATATCGATACATACCATTAATCATACACTGACATATATATATATATATATATATGCTCGAACCCACATGCATATACACACAGAAGCTATTCCTATACGCATATTTACTCCTACAGATTGCTCAGTCGGCTGGGACAGTAGAATACGTCGACTGCATCTCTGCAGAGGGGTAAACACTTCTCAACGAGTGTCAAAGAAATGGCACCAATCAGTCTGATGGCGAGGTTCCAGTGATGCGGGAACTTTAGGCAATGCAGTGTACCCCTTTATTACCATTGTTCTCAGATCCGCTCTGGCCCGGAGTGGTAGTACCTGATGAGTTCCAAATATGGGATAAATAGAAATAATCTGCATTTATATGCTAAATTAAGTAACTTGAAATAGAACTGTTTTGAAATTTAAACTGAAACTTATGCTAAAATAATTTGTTTGAAATAGATCTGTTTTGACATTTAACTGTGTTGGACAAAATTTTTACAAATACTAAACTGAATTGTTTAAATTAGAACAATTTGGCTAAACTAAATAGCTTGAAGTAGAAATATATTTTGACAATTAAACTGTGTACTCAAGCAAAACTGAATGTTTGATATGGAATTGTTTATTTTTAGGAAAATGGACTCGGCATTAAATAAACTAAAAAGATTGATATGACACAATAAACCAACCAACCTACTACTCCTACAGACACGCTCACTATAAATATACAATATTACACCAACATGTATTTTGCGATGGACAAAAGAGCTTATAGTGTAACAGGAATTCTGCCTTTCTTTTTGACGTCAATCAATCCCTTTATTTCTGGCTTAGAAATTATGCAAATAAAATATGTTTTACCGTATAATTTTATTGAAATCTTTAGCAATTCAAAACCTTTTATTCACGGAGAATCTAACCCTTGGGAATCTGCAGATTCTGAACGAGATACTCTCAACTTTATAAGCGTCATAACTATTATGTCAGGTGTAACGACGATAATTCATGAATACAATTTCTTTCACAGATTTCTAGTGTATTCAATCTCAAGGTTCAATTTTGTCATGAACATTTACATTTAATGCTGACTTCCGGCGGTTCCTACTTTCAATTTTAATGCATTTTTATTGCAATAAATTTAGTAAAACTATTTTCTATGACTGTTATTCGCAATGGGAACCCAAAATATTCATGGATAATCTAGTTTCATGCACCCGTTAAAAAACACATTAATTGAAATTGAGCAATCAGCATATATTAATACAACATATTTATTTTGCTGATTAAAGTTTTCTACATTACTAGAATATCCCATTAAAAAGAAATCAGAAATCTGATTAAGGAAAAATATCCATTAAATGCTGGGACACTCTCGAACCGAACCAGTATCGTGTTGCCACAAGAATGAAACAGTAATGGTATGTTAGGTTTGGTTTGGTTTCGTGTCATATCAACCATTGTTGATTATTTGATACCAAATCCTATTTATACATATATATTGGATATATATATATGGTTTGAAAACGCATTTGTTGATAACATTGTTAAACGAACCTGGGCTCGTTTTTGCACAGTGACATGATTTCAAGTATTGTTATATGACAGTCACAATTTAACATCAGTCATTTGTTTGTACTCCGTATTCTAATTAGCCAGACCCTATCAGACGCAACCACTCCGGGTCAGAGTGGACCTGGGAGAAATGGCAATGAAGGGGTAATCCACAATACCCAAATCTTCAAGGCTAGATCATCACAATGAGATTATTTAAAGTCATATCTAAGACACTCGTTGAGGCTTATAACCCCAGTATACAGATGCAGTCAGTGTAAATCACAGTCCCAGCCGACTGTGTAAGGAACCAGTAAAAAGAATAACAAACTTCTGTACACACAGACACACAGACACACAGACACACACACACATATATATATATATATATATATATATATATATATATATATATATATATATATATATATATAGTACTTTCATTATATCTGGGGGTTTGCTTTTTGCTTCTTTTATATAGTCTCAGAATTTAAAACATGCATTATTTCTTTTCTATGGTGATAATTAATTAAGATAACGATGATTTAAAGAGTATAATCTTTATTGTAATCTTTATTTTATTATAAAGA
The DNA here is from genome assembly GCA_963585895.1 of Sepioteuthis lessoniana. Taxonomy (NCBI): domain Eukaryota; kingdom Metazoa; phylum Mollusca; class Cephalopoda; order Myopsida; family Loliginidae; genus Sepioteuthis; species Sepioteuthis lessoniana. Next base: position 103,393,123 of record OY757912.1, read on the forward strand.
TTAGATTAACTTATAAAATATAGAGATAAAACATTTTTTTTTTACTTAAAGAGCATACCAAAGAATAAAGGATTGAATCCTCCTCAGAGAAGTAACAACACTTAACAAAATAGGAGTGTCGTGGATATTACACTAAACTGCATATGATGGCGAGGTTCTAGTTCTGAAGGTCTCAGGAAAGTTGATTACTCCTTATTTGACATTACTTCCACTTCTAACAGATCCCCTATGGTAGATGTTGTTACCTTTCAAGAACTAAACACACCACAAAACAGACTTACACAAAAAAAGAAACAAAACATACAACGGAGGTGATTCCCAAATGTTTATGCATAAAATAAACCTAGATGGGTTGACGCGCGATTAAAATCAATTAATAAGTCAGTAAATATCAATTAATCAGTTAGTTAAAAAAAAAACATAGTTGTAGTCCACCCGTAAAACACTTTAACTTTCACTTTCACTTTCAGTTGATACTCTAAAAAAGTTATGTAAGCCTTTATCTCACCGCAACAAGGGTTAAATTGTAACACTGCTATGCATTTTTTTAACATGATAGCTTTTTTGCATTTATTAACTCGCAAAAGTTGATATGCCATTAAAAAAATAAAACAAGCGAAAAGATAATATAATTTGATATTTTCTCAATAGCACAAGCGAAAAAAGTAAAGCCCCCCACACACACACTGAGATATAGAGATATTTCCCTGGCAAAACTGTTGTTTATTTTTAAAATTCACATGATTAGCAATGCATTTATTTGATGTATTATTCTTATCATGCAGGTACAGCTTACATGAATTCCTAAATATTGACATTTGTTGCTCTTTCAGAATTTCGATGAAATTCTATAGTAACCATTATGTAATGCATTTCCATTATACACACAATAGCTCTATGCTGAGAGTAATGCTGGTATTAATACTTGTCCAGTGAAAATATTTCCCGTGATTTTAATGTATTTCTATATTAGAATAATAAGCTATGCATATATAAATAATACCAATTTTTTCACTCGGGCTTTCAATTATTTCTCAAGAATAATGATCGTATGCAGCAGAATTTGAATACATTTTTATATTAAAATAAATACCACTGCATTTGCATTATATAATCATCCTTTAAGATATTTAAATATTAATACACAGCGTAAACATTTTCTTCTTGAGATTTCATCAATCACGGCAGGTAGAAGCCATTGTCACTCTACCATATTTTATTGGTCGATGAATATTTGGGTCCTACATTTGAGTTGCTGTAAGAATTGTGTTTATATATATTTTTTAAACTGATGATATTAAGGAATCATGTTAATGGTAATTGCATTTCCTAACGAAATAGAAATGCTTCTAATAAGAAAAAGTAACTCAGGTTTATACAATTTGAAGACATTTCCAAGTAATAAATTATGCCGTGCCAAGACGAGTTCGTTAATATTTGTTGCAGAAGTTGTAGAATTACATTAAAGGAGCAATTTTCTTCAACCTTTGATTAAATTTAGTTTCAACTCTATATATAAATTTAGATATGAGTATGTGTTCGACCGTGCTAATGTATGCACTTAAGTCACAAACGTATGATCAATACATCATATATATATATATATATATATATATATATATATATATATATATATATATATATATATATATATATATATATATATAACCTCTTATAGTTATCTCTATCTCACTTGCTGGGCTTGTGGTAGACCAATTGTGGTATAATTTGGAGAGTACTTAATATTTGTGATAAAGGTATATATATATATATATATATATATATATATATATATATATATATATTAGATTAGATTACATGGATGCTTATCTGTGATCAATGGTTTTGTTCCGTCTTTCTATAACAATTATCAAGCAGATAATTGTCGTATAAAGACGGCATAACAAGTGGTTGCAGATAAGCTTTGGTGCTATTAAATATAAAAAACTTTTATATATTTATTTATCATTATATCATATATTCTTATTTAGCTTTTTATTTTTTTAGTAGATGAATTATATATTTTACATTGAATTGGCATGACCAGAAAATCCGGTGAGCACTGCCTATCTCTATCTTGGGAAAATGTGACCCTAGAGTTGACCATTTCCCCAGTAAGTGTACGGAGTGGTCACGGGTTTATCATGACTAGTTGGTTTGATGACGCTTGAGTGTGATGTGGACCAGTAGTTCCGTGGTAAAGTTTTGGTTCTGCATTCTATAGTCACTGAATCGATTTGTATTGGGGAAGATCATGATATATATATATATATATATATATATATATATATATATATATATATGTGTGTGTGTGTGTGTGTGTGTTGCTTTCTAACACGCAAATATCAACTACATAATTGTAAGACTAATAAATGTTATTTTCATAGCTGACAAGATGGAATTGCTTTGAAAATATTCATTGACTTGTGTCACTGAAAAATACTCAACTCATTCAACTACGAAGCATTTTCTCTTGATGTTTACAATGTAAATCACTCTTACTTCTCTTCCTCAAAGTTATCTGAATCTGAGTAATCTTGCCTAAAAAAACAGCATTCCAAACACCGTTTATTAAAGTCTCGGATAAAACATCGACATGCACGTGACTATTCCAATCAAAAGATAATCCACGTGAAGTAGCATTTTAAAGCTTGCATAAAAGTTAAATAGGTTTTCAAGTTTGACTGTGGCATTAAATTTAAAATCATTGAATTACACACATCCATATATGCAAACAAATATGAAGATAGAGAGTAGACTAAGATTATTACATATATTTTCTTTTTCCTAATGTTAAGCATGCAATCAAGAAAACCGCTTATGCTTTTCAAAATGTTATTCGTCGATGTCGAATAACATAATACGAAAAAATAATGACAAATGATTTTAGTAATCGTGTTATTTCCTCTGATTGCATATTCAGGAAAGCTGAAAAGCAGTAGCCCAACACAATCCTGAGTTCGTTACCAGGCTCAGTAACGATAAATACATAACTAGGTAAATGAATGAAAGAAACGAAAAAGAAAACAGAATAAATTATGATCTAAATAAAGTAAAATTGATCATGGCATGGATCCACTTCGAGTCAGAGTAAAAGATCTCATTTTTAAGCACTGAAAAACGTTTTTGACATTTTTTTCAATTGTTACCCATATTCCAATATCTCTTGATTTGCATGTTGTGTTCGTACAATTGTAAATGCCTACCAACGTAGCAGATCACACACACACACACACACACACACACATATATATATATATATATATATATATATATATATATATATATATTCTGGTATTGGTTGAATTCAAACAATGCTCTTAACAGTGGATGAATGATAAGATTAATGAAATGTTTCAAAAATAATTAGATATTTTGAAAATCGACAAAAGGGACCCTTTGTTTCGATTACTTCTCTTCAGATAATTATAACCTAAATACTTAAGTTTGGTATGAGGAATAGAAATTTAGGACAGTGACTGAAGAAAAAGCCTAGGAGAGGAAATGAAATTTGTAAAAATATATACATATATTTATTTCCGTAAGTCTGAAGTGTTTGCGCAGTATTTTATTCCTGTGGTCCAGTCGGGTTTTTAAAATGAAGCAGTCAATAGAATACTTCTTGTATACACAGTTCAGGTTAGTATTTATTAATGAGGAAGTCTTCAAGTATTGATTGATGGAGTTCGTTGCTTGGAGTTTACCGAATGGAAAACATGGTGGGGCTATAAGGGGTTGTCCAGGCCGAATTGTCCAATAAGTGACGAGCAATGGCGGATTGTGGATTTTGATTTCACAACACTGCAGAGTAGATAAAAGTATTTCTGAGAGTATGAGAAGGGATATGCTGGTTTAATCTAATATTCAATCTCTGAGTTGTGCGCCCTATTTAGCAAACATAAAATTTGCTTGAGAATTTGTTAATAAGAAAGATCTTTTAACATTTAGCCACACTATATTTGGGTAAAACAACACATCGGATTTAAGGACAAGAAACTTAGCTGACTTAAAGTAACGGTTCAGTGATCTTTTAAGTTGTTCAAGACGTTGCATTGAGGCATCGCCTATCCTGGGTACTTTGAGATATACAAGACACGATTTTGGTCCAAATTTCGGTTTGAAAAAAAATTGCCCGCATTTATATCTAATACTGTTTGGGATTATTTCTTCCAGATATCAATCACTAATGTTTATTAATGTGTTTGAGATCAACGGGAGTTTTGGCTTACAACAGATCATATATACACATTGGACTAATGTTTTTATTAAATTCATTTTGTGACTAAGTGGGCAAAATGATCCCACCACGTGTACGAGCCAGTAAATGTCTGTTTACGATAAATTAAAGTCTGAATGCCAAATTTGGTGCTCTCCACAAGGACATCAAGAAAAAGAAACCTGTTGTCGTTCTCAAATTCACAAGTAAATGTCAACGCAGGATGGTTGTATGGAAATAGCGTCTGCTCTTAGATTTGGATGAGAAAATTTTGTCATCAACGTATCGTTTGTAAAATAATGGTTTGTTGATTTTTTCGAATAATCTTTCCTCCTGAAAATCAACAAAGATCCTATTTACCAACCGCTCCGCTCGGGTAGGATATGACACAAGGTCATTTTTTAAGCGGAGTTTAACAGGTTTGAATTCAGAGTTTTCCTTCTCCTAGACTAGTTGCCTCACCAAGGCTGAAGAACCCAGTCTGTCCTACTATTTACCCATAGCTGGAGGGAGAATATTTGGATTCATACCTTTCCCAAGGGTATTAGTGCTATGTGAAATGCAATCAATAAAGATGATCTCTAGAACGGCACCAAGGAGGCTGTCCAAAGTAATCCCGTCAGTTTGTTGGTACATAGTTATTGCAGCTTAGTTGTACACATTTAGTAGCAATGGGAGTCAACTTCAAGAGAACATACATTTAAACAGGAATGGGGTCCAAGTGCTGGTGGTTTCATCATAGAGAACATTAGTGTATAGACTCATTATGTCAAAGAAGCAGAAGAATGAGTTGTTAAGATAAATTTCGAATTCGATTTGCAATGGTGAACGAGTCAGTAATTCAATATAGAGAATAGATATGTAGAAGAGGTTCTAGTATGTCTGCTAACCACTTAGCAAGGTGGCGTTGAGCTGAGCCGACCATTGATAAAATGTGTCCAAGGGGGGTATTTTGTGAATTTTGGGGAGTCTATACAGCCGTCATCTCAGGGATCCAACTGGGTGTATTTTCTCGTAAATGTTTTTGGTAATTAGTTGTTCATTATAAAACCCGATCAATTCAGATTGTATTCGTTGCTCCTGAATTGCAGTCTTATCAAACTCATCTACACAGGCTACGATCTTAAATTTCGTAGTGTCATTAAGAATTTCCACCATTTTGTTGTTATAATCTTGTTTATTAAGAATTAATTCTCCCACGCCTTTGTCTGGTTTGGATATAATTATCTTGTTGTTACTACGCAGGGACTTGACTACTTTTAGATGCTGATAATGTAAGCAGAAGTCTGATTTATCGATGTTATATCCACTGCACGAGTTATCAAAATCAATTAGTCGTGCCTTGAAGTAAACATCGGTGGACATCGGATTACATTTTAACAAATGGACATATAATAATTCAGATTCAGAGGGCCTACGTTCTCTGTTTATTTTGAGAGGGAAAGAATAATTCTAATCAATGTGTGAGCGGGAATTCCTCTCAATCAGTTAGGGAATAATTTGAAAAATTGTTTATTTTCAAATCAAAGATGTTCGAAGAATAACCATAATGCTTAGTAGTAAGTCAGGCTTAACTGTGTGTTATATTTGAACTGAATAATTTTATCGGTTTTTCATCAAGGCCTCCGAGATAACGACAAAGATATATGATGTCTAATATTGACTAGAAATCCAGTTTGTCTCGCTAGAGTTGACTGTAATGGGCTTTTAGAGAAGTAGGTTTTGTAACCTTGAAATGGCATTCATCAGGAAGAAAAGTATTTTCAATATGAAGTTTGGTTTTTGCTTGTGATCTGATGATTCGGCAAGCAAAGGATTTGGCTACAGCGTATTTTGACAAACCTCATACTTGCATTTAACGTACCGATGTTTAAAGTATATGAATAATTTATGTTGCCTACAGAATTCAAACAATACTTTTAAACGCGCATGCATGTAAAGATTAACAAAATATTCTAAAAAAAATTAAGATATTTTAGATTCCAAGAAAGTACTCTTTGTTTTACAAATTCTCAAGCAAATTTTATGTTTGCTAAATTGGTTGCACTGATCAGAGATTGGATATTAGAATAAACCTGCTCATCCATTCTCATAATTGTAGAACTACTTTTAACTACTCTGCAGTGTCGTGTAACGAAAATCCACCATCCGACATCGCTCGTCATTTAGCTGACAATTCGGCCTGGACAGCCTTTTATTGCCCCACCATGTTTTCCATCCTGAGGACTTCAAGCAACGAACTCTATCTTTCAATACTTGAATCCTTTCTGGTTTACTAAATACAAACCTGAACTGGAGACTATTTCATACACTGTTTATTTTTAACAATTCCATTTGACCACGGGAAGACAATAGCATTATCCGCGCCAACTCTGCAGGCCTACGGTGATATTTTTTCATTATTTTCATTCCCTCCTTACTGTTGTTTCTTCAGTCACTGCTCTTACTTTGGATTTTTCATGCCAAAGCATTAGTATCACCGTAATAATTCTCTGAAGAGACGAAATCAAAATAAAAGGTCCCTTTCGTCGAATTTAAAAATATTCAAATAGTTTCTAAAATATTTTATTAATCCCGACACGCATACACGTTTAAAATCATTATATATATATTTATATATATATATATATAGAGAGAGAGAGAGAGACAGACAGACAGAGAAAGAAAGAATGAAAGAGAATGAGAAAGAGAAAGAGTAATATAACAGAAAAGAGAGAGGAAGAAAGAGATAGAGCTGGAAGGAGAGAAAAGAAGAAGTAGCGGATAAAGATAAAGAAGATATATATATATATATATATATATATATATATATATATATATATATATATAATGCTCCGATACTCTATAACGTTGTTAACGAGCCCTTCGTTGGCTTCAAGTTTTAAATGCAGCTCTTAAATCCTAATGTTATCCACTCATTTGCATATCTCAAAGCATCTGCCTCATATTAATGACTTGGCTGATTGGTGACAGATGGAAATAAACATCGTACACAAATATAGTAATTATTTCAATATTGTAATGCTATATTCTTGACAATTTTCCAATATCGTTTCAGCCTTCTCCATTGTAGGTCTTCATCAGCTATCAAGGAAATTTCAAAATAAATCATCATTGTTTGGTTTTCTGTACCTGTTGTTCGAAAGTCGGAATTCATCTAAATTATGAAATGGCTAGTGGCTACTTATTTTTGTTAATCTGTATTAAAAATACATTTCAAAATGACTTGACCGTAAGGCCGCTAATGTGTCTTGTCGCATTTACAGTGCTTTGTAGAATTTTTCGTCCCCTCTAAACATTTTAAATCTTCCAAATCTTTTTAAATATCTAAAATCATATTTGTGGAATGTTTATTCTTTGGGTTAAATAGTAGCACTGTTGTTCCCCTACAAGAATAGATTTGGTATTAAATAACTCATAGGAGTCATTAAACAAAGAAATCAAACAAAACAACGCAAAACTGTTCCAAGTTTTTTTACTCTGTGTGGTCTGATGCAACTTTCTTTGGTAATGTAATTTGTAAAACGCCCCAACTAATAAATTAAAATCTTCCATTCGTGTAAAATTTCCTATGTCATAGTTGTGTGATGTTGATTCTTAAAAACATCTGAAGTAACATTGTTAAAAACTATGCCTACAAAATTTAAACATCGCCATAGTTTGATTAATTTAAAAAAAACGCTTCTAATTGAGGTTCACGAATAAAAAAAAATCCTTGTGTAAAATGTGTTGGCTAGTGCAAAAATAATTAAACAGCCGATTATGAATAAAAACAAAAATCGTCCGTAAAAGTGTAACTAACTTGTCAGATAGCTGTGGAAATTTGTAATTACTGTAATTATCAGCATGAACTAATTTTGGAAATAGTTATTGATGATATATGTATATTTTTTTAGAAGTTCTTTATTATGCTACAATTCTCCTATTAGCAACAGTCGTTGAATCACGTCAGACTTAGTTAACGAAATGAACTACAGCCGTTAAAGTTAATGCAACATTTTCTCATGAGAAATATTAGTCTCATGAAAATTATCTACGCCATCATTCTCAATACTTGGAAGTTTGTTCATTCGACTTAACATCGTTCAACAATACTATATATATTCAACGATATTGCTTGAAATCACGGCGTTGATATCAGTGCATGAATTTGAATGGGGGTACCGGATTTCAATTCCAGTGGAAGTTATATATATTAATAGCGTATTCAAGACGTTTAAAAAGGCAAGAACCCATTTCTTTTCCTCAAAATTATAAGTTAAATAATAAGAAAATATGAACGTTCAAAACTTGGCTTTTCAACGAATCTTGAAGAAAGAATATATATATATATATATATATATATATATATATATATATATATATATATATATATATTGTAGAGATCCAGGTTTCTTACTAGCTCACTTGGGGAGTTAATGGAGGACAAAACCTAATGCTGCAGTATTATCATATAGTGCTTAATATCAATGATAGAGCTTTTACACACACACACACACACACACACACACACACACACACACACACACACACACACACACACACACACACTTACACAGATACATACATATATATATATATATATATATATATATATATATATATATATATATATATATATATATATATTACATGGTAGTGTCTGTGAACCGGGTTTTCACATCAAATAAACCTTAGGCTATCAGAAAGTTAGGTATGATCTAGAGAAAAAGAAATCATTCTGACACATTCTTCTTTTACCTCACCCCTTCCAAACAACAGACAGTACGCGCAAACATACTAACATTAAAAAGCTCACAAACCTAGGCGCACATATACGCAGAATAAATCTCCCTATAAACAAAAAATTGCTCATACTAATCGACTTTTTTTTTTAAACCCTTCATTCTGTCGAACGAATACGTATAGGATGAGACATTAAGTCACAGACACTACTATGTAATTTGTATATATATATATATATATAGGGTGGAACGATAAAATTGTCACCCTAGAAAAGACGACATGATTCCATTTCTGTTTAATGAAAACCGGTTTTCTTTTTTTTTTGTTGGAGACCATCTACTAGTTGGCCAATTGTGTACAAATCCCAAGAGCGATAGGAGCCTTCTATCATGTCTGAAAGTGACACATTGTTGAACGAGCGAGATCGGAGATGGGCCGCTGTACAACTCATGCCCTCTACCGATCCAAGTTATGACGACAGGATCATTGCCAGCACCCTCAAAATGCAAATCTGGATTGCCACGAATAACAGGTACGTGCCCAGTGTGATGAAAACAAAGATTCCGGCAAAAGGTTAGGGTCTTTGGTGTGGTTTCAAGTGAGGTCCACATCATGATACATCTCGCATCTTCCAAGTCAGCTTGACAGTCAACACCAAAGAGTACCTGGATGTGCTGAAGTGAGTGGTGATCAACTGGTGCAATCAGGTTGCCGGTGGCAGACCCTGGGTGTGGTAGCAGGACTCGGCGCTGGCCCACAAGTCCAAAGAGATTCAGGCTTGGCTTCAGAAGGAGTGCTACGACTCTGTACCCTTCTCTCACTGAACCACCTCGTCCCCCGACCTGAACCCGCTGGATTACTTCGTTTGGTTATACGTCGAGAACATCACCAACATGACCTCCCACAACACCAAAGACGGCCTGATCGCTGCCAACCGCCGAGTATTCGCCGAGCTCCCGCCGGCGCTTGTGGAAAAGGCATGCTCCCAGTTGCGGATCCGTATCGAGGCGGTGATTGAGGCTGAAGGCAGCTACATTGAATAGATGTCAGCTTACTACATGATCAAGTTACCTGATTTGATTTTTTCAATAAAAGTTTTAAAATAACTCTAGTGCTGTTTTCTTTAGGACGACTATTTTATCGTTTCACCCTATATATATATATATATATATATATATATATATAATCCTAAGGCTAGACGTGGCCATTTATGTACATGAAATTCATTTTGTAACCAAGCTGTGTGCAACTTCTCCGAGCAAAGACTATTGGTCTTTTAACATTGTTATGTCGAACAAGTATTATATATTTACTTATTAAAGTGTGTGGGGAGTTACATTTTTGTTCAGTATATAAGGGAAATCCTTATAGTTAAACCTACTTAAGCGTAAACAATTACGGTGACATGAGCATATGTTTAACACAGTGATATACTGTGAAGGGCAGAATTTCACTGTCACCTTTATAATCTGTTTAAAGAAAAACGTACTGTAAGATGGTGATATGTGTTTCTGCATGATAATTCATCTATTATGAACAAAGTTCTCAATCATTTCAAACCGTTAAACACTTCATATTTTGTATCAATGTTAACGTTTTAAGAATCAATTTACTAATGTTATTAAAAATCTTTATAACCCTTATCTTACACAAAGCTATTCGATCCTTATATGAAAGCCAAAAAGTCAATATAACTCCAAATCTGATCAATATCAATAAAGGACTGATATCACACTCTTCAGAGCTTCAGAAATGGGACCTCGTTGCGATATAGATTTTATTCTAATACTCAGAACACTTAAACTTATATTAGTACAAAGGAAGTTCTATTCATCTTGGGAATCTTGAAGACAATAGATTTAGGTACATTTTACAGTTCCTGTTTCTTAAATAAGACTTCTTTATTAGATATGGTACTATCAGACTGACATTTCTATCGATTGATGTAGAAGACCATGCATTCACACAAACGAAAAAAAGTAGGCGTTTTTTTTTATTGAAAAATACGTAAATATATCTTTTGGCTATTCTGAACATTAAATTTAGCTTACAACAATATAATATTTTCAAATGCATGTCATCGTCAGAGAGACTCGTTCGTTGTATCACAACTCTTACGTGAGGCTAGACATGTTGGGCGTTTAAAGCTGGAATCGAAACCCACCTAACTTTACGTTAGGCCGATAACTTACCACTCAGCCGTTTTAGCGACCTATGTCAGAAATATAACGCATTTTACATTTGAATTTTAGGCTATTGGGTACCAGATTATTCAATTCATTAGAAGAGCTTTTGCCTTATGCGTGTGGCAGCCGTTAATTTCTTCGCCAGAGTGCTCAAACTGACTGTTTTGTTTTATCACATCTCTTCAGTGTAGCTAGACAGGTTAGACGAATGCATATATATATATATATATATATATATATATATATATATATATATATATATATATATATATATATACCGAGGGTAGGTGTGTGCGTGCTTGTGTATATCTGTGTCGTATTAAGTTTCAACGTACGTACATATATATTGAAAATCTGTATTAAAATATGTTTACTTTTTCTGATATTTCTGGATTCTTGAATCGATCAAATTTCTTAAAGATTGTTTTAATTGTAAAGTTTTTTGTCGTTTCTCTTTTTCAAGCATTTGAATAACTGAAGATATTAGAAAGATGGATGAATTCGTACGACTATAGTCGAACTGCCTTGGCCTTTTAATCTATTGAAGTGTTCTTCAAGAAAATGATCTTACCAAGATAAAGCGCAGGTGTTTACGTATTGCAGGTTCTTTTTTCCATCTTTTTTCTTTTATTTTATTTCAACCCCACCTTGATTGTTTAACGATAGTAGATTGGTGATTAGAAAGTTTTAATTAAAAGATGTATAAATAATATGATGGTTTTAGTTTCTTTTTTAAATGACATATCAACCCTTATAAGTCATTTATTACCAAAGCTAGCCTTATAGAAGAACGGTAGTGTTATTCTTTAACCTATAAATGGGACGAATAAGGGGTTTTATACCTTGCCTAAAGAAATTTTTCACGCAAACGTTGTGTTAAATAATAACACAACTGTTCTTCTATAAGGATGACTTCGTCAGTATCCACGAATGTCATTGAGCTAAGAATCTAGGCAACCAAACTTGGATCAATAGAACAGTAGAAATATATAGATATTATCAAAAATAGTCACTTGTAGCAAAAATTTGAACAAATAATTATGAAGATTAGCTTTTTATAATGCAGGTTATATATCCGTCAGTCTATAACTGCAACTACATGATCATCGACTTCAAAAATACCTGAAATATGTGCGGTACGTTTGGCATTTTTTTTTATTTACCTTTTTTTTTATAGATATATTTTTAAATTATTGATGCTTTTGACCTCATAGACTTGCAAACAGTATTCAGTTGTATTTAGATATGCAACCAAATAGATTTCTTAATAAATACGAAGACGTATTGATCATAAACATTTTATTCTTATAAATATCTTCATGGTTTATTGATTTTTGATTAGTTGGTTTTATTTTGATACAAATGAACAAAAATACCGATGATAAATATCAAAACAAATGCATTTTATAACATTAAAACTTAAAAGCTTTCGCCGCTGGGCGCTTATTATTGTTATTTACTCCTTTATATTTTTTTTACATCAGCGTTAGCTGGTCTTTCACTGGAATTTGAGTGGCTGCATGTCTCCTCAGGTCTCCAGGACTCTTCTCAGTATTCTGGCCGTTCTAAAAAATGCTGTCGTTTGGATGGTCTCTACTCATCCACCAAATTCCAAGTCCTCTAATCTCTTTAATAATCCTTTAGTTACTATAACAAAAGCACCAATCGCAATTGTACCATAATTATTTTCAATTCTCGAGCAAGGTCGAGGCACTTATCCTTCTTTTCATTTTCGTTCAGTTTTATTCTGTGGTTAGCCGGGACAACAAAGTCGACAATTTTGAAAATTCTCTATTTTTGTAGATTACTATAAGGTCTGGTGTTCTGGCCGAGATTAGGTGATCCATCCGTATGTCAAAGTCCCATAGAAGTTTATGTGTGTCATTCTCTAGGACAGATGTTGGGTTGTGCATATACCTTTTGTTCGTATGGTGAAATTTAGATTTCTTGCACATCTCCCAGTGGATCACCTTGCTCACCCGGTCGTGTCTAGTCTTATTCTCCTGCTGTACTAATTTGCTGCATTCGCTTATGTGATTGATGGTTTCATCTCTGTCACCGCGTAGCCTACATTTGCTATTTTATTGCATCTTATCAATTCTCGCTTTGATATGATTGGTTCTTATGGCGTTGTTTTGTGATGCTATAAGGAGAGATTATGTTTCTCTCTTAAAGTTTCCTTTTCTGAGCCACGTCCAGGTTTTGTCATGTGAGATGTTGTTTATTAGTCGTCTAAAACGCCCATAGAGTTGTTTTTCTTCCCATTTTTTTCTAGTTATTGTCATTCTATTTCTATTGTGTGGTCAGTATCGTTTCTGATGGTTGTAATCAGTACGCCTTCGTGTTTTCTTATGTAGTCTTCGAGCCATATTGATGCGTCAACGCTGTCTTCGATGATAGCAAGTCTTCTTCCCCCCCTCTTTTCTTGATACATATAGTCTGTCAACGTTGTATCTGGGATGTAATACCTTATGCATGGTTATTATTTTTCTTATTCTTTGATCTATATGTTTAAGATTATCTCTGGTCCACTTGAGAAAGGGTCCCGAATATCTAACGAGTGTTACAGCCCAGGTATTTGTTTCTTAGATAGGGTTTCTGGTAGAGAGTTTTGTATCGAGTAGTTTTATAGTTCTCCTGAGATATTCCCCACTCGTCCTCCAACATGCCAATCCTACAGTCCTTTTAATAATCGTTTGTTGACTGTACCAAATGCACCAATCACGATGGATATAATCCTCACTTTCATGTTCCATAGTTTTTTCAATTCCCTAACATAGTCGAGGTACTTTTCCTTCTTTTCACTTTCTTTCAGTTTTATTCTGTTTCAGGCGGGAGAGAAGTCGACAATTTTGGAAAAAAAATGTTTGTTGTTGATTACTATAAGATCTGGTCTTCTGGCCGAGTTTAGGTGATCTAGAAGTTAATGTGTGTCATTCTCAAGGACAGCTGGTGGGCTCTGCATGTATCATTTGTTTGTATGGTCAAATTTAAATTTCTTGCACAAATACCAGTGGATCATCTTGCCCACTCAGTCGTCTGTCGATTTATATTCTTTTGTGCTAATTTGCTGAATTCGCTTATTAGGTGATTGACCGGTTCGTCTTTATCACCACATAACCTACATTCGCCATTTTATTGCGTCTTATCTATTGTCACTTTGATATGATTGTTTTTTAGAGCGTTTTATTGCAAGGTTTGGTCACCTAGCCGGGATTATGTGATCGGTTTGTATCTCAAAATTCAAAAGAATTCTGTAGATCTCATTCTCCAGGATGGAATCTGGATTGTACATATGCCATATGTTCGTAGGTTCAAATTTCAATATCTTTCACAATTCCCTGTGGATCACCTTGCCTACCGAGTCGTATCTTGTCATATACTCCCTTTGTGCTAGTTTGCTACCTTCGCTTATATGATTAATCATTTCGTCTCTATCACCACAATCTACAGTTCTTATACTATTGCGTATTATCGATTTTTACTTTCATATAATTGGTCTTTATGACGTTGTATTTTGCTGCTATTAGAAGAGATTCAGGTTCTCTCTTCACGCTTACCTCCCGTAGCCATATCACGGTCTTCTCATGTGAGATTTAGGCATTTTTTTTTGCTTTAAAAACCGAGACAACTTAATTTCTTCCCGTTTCTTTTTTTTTTTTTTTGTAGTTATTATTGTCATGTTTGTTCTTACGTTGTCAGTGCCGTTATTGGCCGGTGTAATTAGTCCTTTGCTATTTTTAGTGTAGTCCACGAATTCTCGTACAGATGTATCCTAGCTATCTTCAATAGTGTCAAGTCTTCTTCCTATTTCTTTTCTTGCCATATGAAGTATGTCTATCTCATGTAAAGCCAAGTGAATTGTCGTCAACTTTCTTGTCCACTGAGTTCTTCCCTTGTCCCTTTTATAAAGAATTCCGAGTATCTTACAAAAGATACTGCGCTGGTATCTATTAATCTCATGTTGCAGAGCTTGGATTTTCGAAGTTTACTCAGTTGATATAATAATTCTACTTATTTGAGAGTTCTTCGCCCCAGCGTCAGCAGATGGTTTTCCTCTGGAGTCTGAGTAACAGCAAGTCTCCTTAATCTATAGCACTTTACTTAGTATTCTGGCCGATCTCAACAATACTGTAGTTTATATGGTCTCCACTCGTACACTTATTCACATTTCCTCCAGTCCCTGTACCAGTGATCGTACCGACAGCTTCTATTACGATTGGAATCACTAGCACCCTCACGTTTCATAGTTTTTCAATTCTCTTGCAAGGTCTAGGTACTTATCTTTCTTTCGTTTTCCTTCAGTTCCATCCTGTGGTCACCCGGCTCGGGAAAGTCCATTATTAGACTGCTTCTATTTTTTTGCTTGACTATCACTAGGTCTGGTCGTCTAGCCGAGATTAAGTTATTTGGAAGTAATTAAAAATCTCAAGAATTTTGTGCATCTCATTTTTCTTGGAGGATTCCGGGTTGTTCATATACCATTTGTTTGTGCGTTCAAATTTAAACTTCTTGCGCAATTCCTAGTGGATTACCTTCATCTCCCAGGTCTTTCTAGTCTTATACTCTCTTTGTGGTAATTTGCTACGTTCACTTATTATTTGATTGATCATTTCGTCTCTGTCTCCACATAATCTATATTTACTATTTTGTTGCGTCTTATCTATTTTTGCATTGACACATTTAGTACTTATGGCGTTGTTTTGTGCTGCTGTCTGAAGAGATCCAGTTTCTCCCGTAAGATCTCCCTTTCTTAGAAATGTCCAAGTTTTCTCGTGTGAGATTTTGCTTTTTTGTCACTTGAAATGCCCATACACACGTCTTTCTTCCCATTTTTTTGGTTATTTTTATTCTGTTTATGTTTGCGTTTTCTGTATTGTTTCTGGTCACTGTAATCAGTCTTCATCCATGCCTTTTTTATTTAATCATCTTGTCGTTTTATCGATGCTCTGATGCAATCTTGAATTCTTTAAAGTCACTTGCTCCTTTTCTTGAAACATACAGTCAGTCTATGTCATCTCTGCGATATAAAGCCTTATACATCGTCAGTTAATAACATTATCATTATTATTTTACTCACATGAAAGTTTTTCACATCAGCATCACCTGATGGTTTTCCACTTGAGTTTGAGTGACAGCAAGTCTACTCAAGTCTCCAGGACTCTACTTTGTATTCTGGCTGATCACGACTATGCTGTAGTTTGGAAGGTCTCCACACGTCCTCTTGATTCCAAGTTCTTCAGTCCCTGTACTTTGGTGACAGTACCAAACGTGCCAATTATAATAGGTATAGCCGTCACTTTCATTTTCCATAGTTTTTCCTGTTCCCTAGCAAGGTCTAGGTATTTATCTATCTTTTCCCTTTTCTTTAGTTTTACCCTCAAGTAAGCCGGAACGGTAAAGTCCACTATAAAGCATACTATCATTTGGTATGGTCATCTTGTTGATACTTGATGATTTGTTACTATCTCAATATCCCTGCAAACTTGTCCATATCATTTTCAAGGACAAATACTGGGTTGTGCATATAGTATTTGTTTGTATGGTCAGATTTAAACTCCTTACACTATTCCCAGTGGATTTCCTTGCTTACTGTAATTATCATTATTATTATGTGTAGTAGTATTATTAGTAGTATGAAGGATCTATAGAAACTTGAAATAATTCTACAATTTAATATAAAAATAGTTATTGAATCTAGAACTGTTACCTAATGAGTATTATTTTTAGTTACTTGAAACCATATAACAGCTCACAAAGATAAGTTCCAATATTAAATAAGACAACTAGGGATAACATAACGTGAAACCAACCAGCTCAAAACGAAACCGATTGTTTTTTATTAGTTTCATGATGAATGATCAAAAAGAAGAAATTGTAGCTTCACGGCAAAATCATCTTTAGATTTAACTTATTGCATCCAAAAAATCGCCTTCATACCACGATTAGATTCATGAATATATTGGTATATTTGATGAAAAGATAACAGTAGTTTAAAGAAACACCATCAATAATTTCTTGTTTTAGGGAAAGAGAATTTATATACAGCAGCTGATGCAGAATTCCACGACGCAATCAACGAGCTAGGATGAGATTCTTTTATTTCATTCAAAGAGAAAATTTGTTACTTTTGGATTCAAAGCGGATTCAATAAACATATGAATTCTGTGGAAAATATTTGCAATTTCTACCGGTTTCCTGATTATCATGTGGAATTCTTGATAATACTGGAAAGATCGAGTAAAAGAAAAATCATATGCATATGAAAGACTGGAAAAAAAGTACTAGAAACGGTGCCATTTTTGTGATGGCGAACGGGGACCACTGTTTGATATTTTACTGGGAGAAACTTAAAGAATTCACATGAATCTCTCGTCAAAAATCTAAGGCGAAAGGTCCTGAGGCGTTTCATATGGCAAAAAAGCATTGTGCAAATAATTAAATAAAATATTATATATATATATATATATATATATATATATATATATATATATATAAGTGTGAGTGTGTGTGTATATATATATATATATATATATATATATATATTATGATTACACTGATATTGTATTCTTATATAAATGTCCCAAGCAGTGGTCGTGTCAATTCTACAATATAGATGCACCACATAGACGCTGACTAAGCGTATAGAGAAAAAGGCTACACGAGAATTGCATAAGAATGCTAGGAGCTGTATTGACCAAATCTTGGAAGCAACATCCCACAAGACAGAAGCCGTACGCCCACCAATCTCCCATCTTTAAAACCAACCAAATAAGATGGAAAAGACATACAGGACACTGCTCGAGAAGTAAGACCGAACTCATAAACAACGTTCTCGTATGGACCCCTACACATGGACGTTCAAGTATTGAAAGACAAGTTTGATCTTATCAACAGCAGGATATAAGTTTAGAAGACCTGCCTGAAGCGATGGATAATAGACCGAGTGGCGAGAGATACTCAGGGAAATCAGTGCTTGAAACACTACGTGATGGTAATGGTGCAAATATAATTTAGGCCAAATATTATAACGATGCATTGGAATTCATTATTAGATATATTTTCATTAAGTTTCAAAGTTTCTATTAAAATGTGACATGAATGAAATATTCTTAGCTTATTTTTGTTGAATATATAAACGTTGAAATAAATAAACACACAGTGACGAAATGCTTTATTAATAACCTTATTTCTGTTGTGGATAACTTTGTTAAGATTCATTAAAATAGTGGAAAATTTAACTACAAATGGAAACCTTTCTTTACATTATAGTTGTTCCTAAAACAATATTTTTTCGTCTTAACTATCATTCTGTTATTATTAGAGTATACATTCAATCGAAATAAAGAGAAATAGTTTTTCTCCAGGCAAAGAAAAGACAACACCCTTTTTTTAATTATGTCTCCTCGAAGGAGGTCCGCTTAGCTTAGTTACTATCATCGTAAAAGATAAAATCTGCAACTCGAGGTCAAATCTTGGGCGAATCGGTTTGTATTTTACTTCAAACTAATATTCTTACGAAAGGCATGTATGCACATGTTCTTCGTCCATCTATGGTAAAATTCTTGGACATAATGGGTTCTTTAGCCTTTGTTAGGCAGTCGGTCTAAATGAAGTAAAATCTATGAATTCAAACCAAATTTTCCTCACTTAAAACTTTACCCTGTATCACATCCTCTCTGTGGCCGAATGGTTGAGTAAATGTATGTATATCCCCGGGCTTAATTTGAGAAATGTCATTTTAATGATAGAACACATGTACGTTCAAATGTACTTGGCGAAAAATAATTCCAGTCCCAGCAATGGATTTATCATCGCTATAAGTACATTAAATTATTTGTCGATAAGAATCCATTAAAATCGTGCTGGTGCGACACGTCCCTGGTTGATACCAATTTCTTTATTCTATAGAAAAATATAACGGGCGAGAATAAAAGAAACGCTCTGACGAAGTCCTGATTTATCAACAAATTGATTTCTAACGATTGTCCGAAGATTTTTCCATATATTCTTAAATTTACTGAACTGGTTAATTGGCAATAAGAATCGCGGTTATTATTGCATCTAAAATCATCATTAAAAAACACATAGAGGTGCTGGTATTTATTTAAATTTCAATGACCTCTACTATTAGTCCTTCGTAGCTGAATCGATAATTTCGTCGTATGGGAATTCTGGGTTGAAACGAAATTTTACTCCTTATCCGAATGTTTACAAGATATTATCAATGCTCTATTAGCGTGGCTAAGACTAGGATGATTGTTTTTCATATTCAGAGGTACTGGGCACGGAAAAAAAGTTGCTATATTCTACTTTAATAGTAAATGACTCTATTATAAAACAATATCATTCTTAGTTTATAAAAAAAAAACAACAAAATAAAAAGATCGACACAAAACAGTGAATTTACTCACTATGGTCGTATTTTTTTATTTATTGTATCAACATCCCTTCGAAGTGATTTGCAGCCCTTCAAATTAAATTCTTTAGACATTTTATTCCATTCCTTCTCAGTAGTAGTTTTAAGCAAATCTATATTTGGATGGTAAGCTGTATTTGTTTGTTTTCTGAAACGCCCCAGAAAGCGTAATCAAGGCATGAAGGAGGCGATAAAGAAACTCCAATTATTTCGAAAATTTTTTGGCTTACTTTCGGCGTTAAGCAAATCATAGATACTTTGTCGTTTCTTCTCTTGCTCACTCATTATAGGCTGAATTTTAATGAAGACGAGCTTGAATAATTGAGAAAATCACGAGCATCTAGATTTATGACGTTTTCTTTTTCAAAAATTGGACTAATCAGACTAAAAAAATGTTTTGGAAATTATAACATATTTTGCTTCAGGACCATGTATAATTCCTTGAGTAGGTCTTAGGTATGACACTAAACTGTAGCTGGTGGTGAGACTCCAGTCATGGGGCTGTCGGGTGTATGGAGTACGTCTTTACACTCGAGTCCACTCTGACACGAACAGGGAGTAGCTGATTGGGTCTCTGCTATCGGTCAAATAGATATGTTTAAATATTATTTGTATTTTAGGAATCCTTGATGTCATATAATTTTAAATTGTTTGTATTAAGAAAAGTTACTTGAAACCACAATTATCTATCAATGATTATTCTTAGTTAGTTGAAAATAAATAAATTAACTAAAGTTGGTGACCATAGTCGAGGATGACACGAAGACTCCCTTTTCAATAGCTACTACACCGAAGTGAAGGAAAGGGCTCTAATTACTCCACTTTACCCTTGATCCGTACCTTATAATGCTGAGTGTTAAGCAAGGAGGCATCAAGTACAATTTTTGAGTCTTCGGTATGATTCGACCTGGGATTGAACCCCGGTCACCTGGACCATTGGAGAACACTCTACTCATTAGGCCATGCGTTTAGATAAATGATTATTAGAATGTTTTTTTTTAATTTGAAACAATATAATTGTTTATAAATTGTCATTAAATAGAAAAACTTTGAAACATACATGTATATATAAATTATTTGTATTATGAATTTTTGATAACTGTGTTTCAAAAACTCTGAAAAACAACGACACAAAAAATGTAAATGTACTATGAACACGTTTCCCTAAAATTAATGCATAAGCTAATCCTGTACGGTTTGACATGCCTTTAAAATCGGTCACTCATTTGCATTAAGAAGGAAGTATTCAGAGACTTATGATAAACAGCTGCATAAATTAGAAATTAATGATTACTAATAAAAACTAATAATAATTTTTAAGGAGCGGTTTATCAATCTAAATGTTGCCCCACAGAAGTCAAATCTTCCAAAACAACTTTTAAAACTCAGTTGAAAGAATAAAAATCGAAAATTATCATTCGAATATTGAATCAGTTTAATTACTATATGCATGGCATCCATTTTTCGTCTAGAAGGGATTGTATATATTATCCGCATTTTATTTTTCCACAATAGACGATGCTGAATATTTCGACGCTGTAAACATTTTAATCGAAATGACAAATCAATAGTGCATAATTCTGATATTTACGAGTCTCCAGGGTTGTAGACCATGGAAAGACACAAATGAATAGACCACTTTAAACAGTGGAAAATTATCTTATTCTATACCTCCCAAAGGAACTGACGCTGCTTACTGATATATTTATTGTTACACATCGATTAGCATAAGTGAATACAATAATTCAGGAACAAACATACAGCATTTGGCGCATTTTAACCGCTCCCCAAAGATAATTGCTGGACGAGACCAACTTGGCCAAATGTCATCTTTATGGAAGTTTATGGAAGTTTATGGTTAACGGTTGGGTAAAATTAGTTTTCTAAATAGGAATCTATGACTCTTTCCTTTATGGAATTAAAAACAAAATAACCAATTGGCCTTTCAACGAAGATATGTTTCGCCCTGTCCAAGAAAAATATTATGGGTCTTTTCTTTCAGTAATTCTTTCTTTCTTCCTCTCTTTTTTTCATTACGAGTTTTTCTTTTAATAATTCTTCCCTTCCTCCTTTTTTTTGTTCATTATTTTCAGTTCTCCAGTACAGATATCTTCCATTCCTTTCTGTAATTTAAAAAAATGACATTAGTAATCTATTTACATTACTGCTATAAAAAAAGCCTTTTTTGAAGACATACGTGGGATAATGGTTAAAGTACTGAACTGCAGGTTCGCGGTAAACAATTTCGAACTCTATTTGGGCTATTTTGTAACCTTTCGGCCTAATACTCTCAGGAAAGGTATAAACTCCCTGATCCTGCTACCTAGGGATTTAATAGTATTACTGGTTTTCTTCTACAGGGAGGGCTTTGGCACCGAGTAATCCATGACGGTTGATATTCCATTTATCAAAGAAACCAAAGTAATGGCTATAATAAAAGGAAGAGGATTGAACGAACCTAGTTCAGGTTCAAGTCGAGGTTCTTTTTGTTTGACTTCACACTTATAATCTAAGGAAAAGCATAGATCCATCTGGTCTCCCCTGTGGCAGTGGAGAAATAGAACAGACTGGGTTATTTAATCTGAGTCTGGTAACTCGCTTGGAAGAAAAAACAACAACTCTGCTTTGAAACCAGTATTAACACGCATAAAAGTTGACAATACGTTTGCATTTACCCATATTCTTCTGGCCGAAGTAAAGGGTTGATAAAATCATACACAGTTGTGGTAAAGTAATGATCATGCTAATTAGCTGCAATATCAAGCATAGTGTAACGGGTTCAAATGATGTCGACGCAAAATTTTCGTGAATTTGTTAAAATATTCTCTTGTGTTAGTATGCACTATGTATATTTAATCCATGAATTAAATGAAATTTACAAGGTGACTATTTAATAACACTGATCCTTGTTATTAAAAGTTGAATAATCAAACCGTCATATGTATCGGACATAATTCCCCTTCTAACTCTTATCAAAGTTTATGATACTTGAAACTCTTTTCTTTTGAATTCTAAATTCGTAGATCAAATGCAACTGATTACCTCATAGATTTTAGGTAAAGAAAAATGTACCAAAATGTGTTAATCTTCGATTTCTCTCTGCAGCTTGCAATAAATGTTATTAGAAATAACGAACACCGGAGAGTCAGAGGTGAATTAGTTCATTGGATTGAATTACAGGGTAAAGCACAATAAATTGTACCTTAAACAAGACGTGAAAGTTGAGAATTATGCACGTTGCATACGTGATAGTTGATCTATGTTTACACGTTGGATCTTAAGCATGATATCGAAATCAGATTCTGAGTTATTTGGGCAAGGGAAACTTTTTGCGATATTTGGCCTGTGGTGTAATGGTTATCGTCGTAGGAAATGGACACGGTGACACGAGTTCAAATCCTGCACGAGACTGATTGCATTTCACATAGCACTAATACCCTTGGGAAAGGTATTAATCCAATTATTCTTCCTCCAGCTATGGATAAATAGTAGGGCAGACTAATTTCTTCAGCCTTGGTGAGGCAACTAGTCTAGAAGGAAAACTCTGAATTCAAACCTGTTAAACTCTGCTTAAAAACTGACCTTGTGCCATATTCTGCCCGAGCGGAGGGGTTGGTAAATATGATATTTTGTTAACGTTAGGCATGATTCAACAACTCTGGACGTTTGTGCCAAGGTCGTAATGGTGACGAACGACACATTACTGTGAGATGACACTCTTGACTGATACTCTTCGATTGTAACTCACTGGATTTGCATCTGTAGCATTCACGATTATATGCCTACCCGATTTAATCTGGTGGTCACGTTCCTTTCAACCAGAATGAAATACGTCTGTTTATTCAACTATGATCAAAATAACCTTCACCTTACACTCAATAAATGTTTCAAGGTGCTTCAACGTTGTTAAATACCTATATGGATTCGTAAAGTCTATGTTCCTGATTTAGTCTATTTTGAACGTTCATCACACACGGAGAGAAGCAATGCATATCGTTTGAGCGTACTAACTACCACGATACTATCAATCACAGCTTGAAATTCATCGGTTACATGATATCTAAAGTACTGTAAAAATCTAACTAACCCTTTTAATATAAATTATTTATATTATTATAGCAGTTTTATTGTTAAGAACAATTTAAGTTAAGTAGTCTTATGTATTTTATTACTTAACGTTATTCGAATAACATTGCGTTGGATTTCGTGAAGAATAAGTTTATCTAACGTCACTGACCATTATTGCTGAAGCGGATTCGATCCTTTTAAGGAGTAAAAGAACTAATGGTGGCACTAAATCAATATTAGGAAATGTCATTATTTGATAAATTGTTTGTTTGTTTTGAGATTTGAGCTGATTTTATATTCATCTCTGATTCCATATAGATGATAGTAATAAGGCTAATGATTCACTTTCATCTCTGTCATTATCGTCATCCCTGTTGTAAGACATTTAAATATCAACACTTCTTAATGGATACTAATGAGCTGTCATCATCCTTTAATGAGATTGGCACAAGGCCAAAGATTAAGCTTGTTAACTATTTGATGTTATATCTTCTGACATTCTTCTTCATCTTTCTGTAATACTGATTTGTTTCGTGGCTTTATCAAGGTGAAACAAACACTTTAGGAAGATATCTACCTCTTTAGATAGCGTCTTTTGCCTATCAGAAAAAGTTGACGATTATTATATCATTTCATTCGTATATATCTTCGCCCCAGAAGAAATTCTTGGGAGTATTAAAACCCATTTCTCCCCTTCTGCCGAACCTTTAAAAAAAATCTTCACAATTGTCGAAAAAATATAGACAATTTTACGCATTTGATATTTAATTCAATTCTTGATTAATAGTCCGTGAATTATGTGACATTTATCAGGACAGCTTCGTGGATAAAGGAGGGGATCCCCTCCTTAATTAGGTTAGGGTAAGCACAAAAACATAAGTAAGTAAAGTTGGCGAACCACGTCGACGGCGGCCCCAAGGCTCCCCTTTCAATAGCTACTACACAAAAAAAGTAGGGATGGGCGCAACTCCTTTCCATCAGTTGCTCCACTTTGCTCTTGATTCTTACCTTATGATGTTGAGTATTAAGCAAGGCGGCATCAAATACCATTTGTGAGTCTTTGGTATGATTGAACTCCGGTAACCCAGACCATTGGCAATCACTGCACTCATTAGGTCAATCGCTTTAACTATAGGGCCCCCTAATATTTATTCCATTCGTTTATTTTTTGATTCCGTAAAAACGCACGGTTATAAAAGATATAACTCATCATTAACTAAAAAAAAATGTCACGTGTAGTTTTCCGAAGATTCATCTATATGGTCAATTTACTTTTGCATATTTGGTTAATTTATTTTGTCATATATATATATATATATATATATATATATATATATATATATATGCGGCATTTCTTCATTGATACACATTTGATTGAATATAGACATTTTTTGTCAACATATTTTTTTGCTAATCATTTCGAATTGCCGTATTGATCTTATGATATTCGGCAGGAATCGGTTGATTAACCTTCCACAATTAGTTATTTCCCAAGTACTCTCTGCCCAACCTTGGGCCATCATCAGGGGTGGATGTATTACAAAAGTGATGTAACTTTTGTATGTACATTACTACTTTGCAAGGATGAGCGTTTTTACTGTAGTACTGTGTTGCTTTTACTTTTCAATTTTGTTTCTATAAATAGCGTCAGTATCTAAAGACATTTAAGTCCATTAGCACTGGTTTCAAAATAAATTCTGTAAAGTTTGGGTTGTATATTGCTTATATGTAGTGCCTCAAGAATGTATAGTTTTTGTATATTATTTTGTTGTTCTAATATTGTTGTGTTTTCGGTAAGGATTTTCCGTAATTCTGTTGTTGGACATGAATGTTTTTTTTTTAATGTTATGCTACGGAACTGGTATCATAAACGTGCATTGTAACTCTTCTCGATTGGGTAGTTAAGGTTAAAACGTCTATTATGCTCAATCATATGTATATATTAGGGGCGGAGACGGGACTAGTGCTACTCGTGCCCGGCACGACCAATAACTCGGTCAATGTTATTCAAAATGGATTAAAAATCATCCATTAATTTCAAGCAAACATACTTAGTCTGATCTCAATTAAATTACGTATCTATTCAAGTTTCGATAACTAAGAAGCCAAAAGTTCATAAATATATCTGGGAATAATAGAACGATGCTGTTTTGAACGGATGGTCTTTGTCCGGCCACCGTCAGATTCATTGAACATTCCATAAAATCGGCTATAATGTTGAACGCCCGATCTGTGCAGGGCACAAGACCCTTATAATAACAGTAATGTTAGAGAAATACGCTTTTGGCTGTAGCCAATAGCAAGAGCAACCCTACCACTGTGCTCAAAAATCTTAGCATGTGCAACTGTTGATAGATATATTGGGAAGAGGGAGAGTGACAGAGAGAGAGAGAGAGAGAGGGAGAGAGAGAGAGAGAGAGAGAGAGAGAGAGAGAGAGGATAGCAGATTAGAGCAGTCGCCGACGTCATCATCATCGCTATGGTAAATGTTGCTTAAACGGCGTGTTTTGATTCGTTTTTTCATTAACAGATGTCTATTTATTTAATGAATGTTGCATATATTACATTCTGTAACTAAAATTTGTTTATTTGAATACATTTTCAACAAATAATCTTTATTTTAAGCGAAATTGAAACTACTAGCTGTGTCTGTGTATATTGTCATCAGTTTTTTTATTCTAATATACATATTTTTCTCGTCATAGTAATGAACATCTTCTCTTTTCTTCTATACTTTTGAAAGGAAAAAATTATCTTATCTACTGTATTAACAAGACTACAAATTATATAGTATCTTGATTATTTACAAAAAAAACACCGTGCAAGGTATGTTAGTCAATCTGTGCTATACAATGGAGAATCACGCAATAGCAACTATGATGACTTACTTTGGGTCCACGGACCATGGTTTGGGAACTGAAGTTGACAGAGTGCGGGGGGGGGAAGAGTAGAAAAAATAGGCTAGAGTCGCCACTGATATATATATATATATATATATATATATATATATATATATATATATATGTATATATCCTATTCTAGCCCTCAAAAGATTGTAAACTTTCGTTCCATTGTTTAATGACATATCAATATTTGTAGGTTGTTTAATGCAATGTTTTCCTTGTAAAAGAACCTTAAGGTTACTATTTAAGAAATAGCTAAGGAAATAAAAGTACTTTCATTTCCCACGGGTATTTCTTCCTAAAAGGAACGTTATAGTATAACAGGAATTCGCAATCACTTAACATGATGACACATTCCCCCAAATTACTGACTATATTACGGGAACTACTTCAAAAAAAGGATTCTTGAAATATAAGAATATACTCTCTGTCACACGGCCATACGTCTCTTCCTAAACTTATACGATTAAAAAATAAAATTAAAAAGACATTTACTAAAGTTTCTCTGTCTTTTATTTCCTACTGAGCCCCCTCTGCATGATCATCACCAGTCTTTTATTTCATCGGCATGTATCACATGATAAGAAATTTCAAAAAAGCTAGACAAAAACCAAAAAAATAAAATTATCAGAAGTTACTACTTACGCCGTTTGATATAATAAATACCGAATGCAATTTAGATAGAATAGTTTTCTTAATAGCTTTCAGTACAAATAGAATTTTGGTAATTACAACTTTCACGATACTTACTAGTTTTCAGTGCGTGTATCATGTGACCAAAGCAGTTCATTGTTTTACTCCGTATGTTGACCCCATGGGTTGAGGCAGTAGAATACACCAACTGATTCTCTGCAGAGGGGTAAGGCCCTCCTCGAACAAGTGTCCTGTATATGCCACTAAACAGTCTGATGGTAATTCTGGAGCTTTGTGGAATGCACAGTACCCCTTAATTGCCATCACTCCCAGGTGTACTTTGAGCTTGAGTGGTGCAACCAGTTAAGGTCTTATCTAGGGGTCAAATAGAACTAATCTGTGTACTTATGCTAAACTGAAATCCTTGAAAAAGAACTGTTTTGACATTTAAACAGTGTGCTTATCCCAAATTGAATTTTTAGAAATGGACCTTGTTTGTATGCTAAACTGAATTGTTTGAAATAGAACTGTTTTTAACATTGAAACTGTTGTACATATGTAATATAATGGCCGAGGGATTTCCTTTCATGCCTTTGGGTTTAGTTAGGCTGAGAACCTTTCGTTTCAACGGATGGGTTACATAGGTGTAACATTAACACAGGTGTTCACGCGCGTGCGCGGAGCGGACGTGTCACTCAGGGATGTCACAATGGCCCGAGATGGGAAACGGGGTTACAGAGTGCGAATGACGTCATGCACCGGAAGTGCACGGAGGATTTGGGGAATTTGAAGAAAGTTAGTAGAGTTTAGAATAGACACCAGACGAGAAAGGTTGACTTTCGTTTGCTCGCAGAGGCCTTGGGCAGGTGTAGCACAAGATGGGGGGGGGGCAGATGAAAAAGCTAGAATAGAAAGATTGTGCCTCTCTCTCCTTATGTCGAAAAGCCTTTAAACTCAAAGGTAATAAAATGTTTCGTACCTGAACTGAGAAGTCGTAAGTGTTTTTCGCGTTTCGAGATTCCTATGTTCTATGTTATATATATATATATATATATATGAACATTATATGTCAATTTTACATATCTGGATATCAGGCTATGGTACACATATTCTAATAGAGATGTATATATGCATAAATATGGATTTGGCATTAATAACCCACAATGGTTGATGTGCCGTAAATCAAACCAAACCAAACCAAACCAAGCCTCACTCCGTATGTGATTTGAAAGTCCCATAAATGAACAAGCAACTTAGTCTAATACGAAAAAAATGATTTACGAATTCGAATCGGGCCTAAATTTTGCATAAAGACAAAATAAAAGGTGATTGAAGTAAAGTTACCGGATGATTTAATAAATTTCGCTCTTGTTGCAAGTACCTCGATGATTAGTCAGCTTTAATAGGTGTAAAACCGTCGATTCCGTGGCAGTGCTCTAAGCTATAGAGGTAAAACGGTGAGTGGCTTTCGGTGAATATCACACATGTTCGGCATCTCACAGACCTGTGTAATTAATCACTATCATGTTATCGGCAACACATCATGACTTAGAGAATTTCGCCTCGCATTATCAAAATATTTCAAAATTCTTTTTTTGCCCAACTTTCTCACATTACACTTTTGTTGATAGCATGATTCGCTGTATATATGTACAACTGAGAGACGGCTACGGGATATGATGTGAACTTGTCTGTTTTACGTGGTATAATGGTTATCTAATTAGATTCGAACACCTTTGTTAGTAATTTCCCATCTTTGTTGGTTCCACACACTTCTGACCTTTTGCAACATATAAGTAAACTTAATGAATAAATTTTAGGTTAGATTAGATAATTTTTCAAATCCAATAAAAAACCGGGTATCTTAAAATAAAGTAGATCTTTACAACTTTTACTTCTGGGAGTCTTTGAATCGATTTCAGATACAACCAACTCTGTCTTTTGATTTGAATTACATAGTTAAACTTGAAAACAGCTCTAGATAGCAAGTGGCAAAGGGATCGGGTAAATATATAACTGGCTATACTTTGTGGATACTAACTATTTTGCGGTGCGTGTATCATGTGACCAAAGCAGTTCATTGTTTTACTCCGTATGTTGTCCACTCTGCTGGGACAGTAGAATACACCAACTGATTATATACTGAGGGGTAATACCCTTCACGAACGAGTGTCCAGTATATGACACTAAACAATCTGATGGTGAAGTCCCAGTAATACTGGAGCTTTGTAGATCGCGGAGTACACTTTAATAGCCATCGCTCCCAAGTCCACTTTGAGCTGGAGTGGTAGCACCTGATAGGGTCCTATCAAGGGTCTAAAAAAGAAAAATATGTAAGATTCATTCGGAAAAGATTAATCAGCAATTTTTTCCAATGATTTCCGTTTTCAATCGAAATTATGAGGCATTCTACTGATTCTCTGTAAAAAGATGCCAAATTTCAATCTATGCATTGCATTTCGTAGATTAATACAATATACAATTAATTTTAGTTGATTTCAAAAGTATTAATTACTGTATTTTTCTTTGTGTTATTTGGAATATTGCAATTAGAGTTATAGTAAATTTTAAAAAATCAGTTTGTAAGGAAAATCATTTACTTAAGCGATAATTGAATGAATCATTGCTTTCGAGGTGTACCCCTAGTTTTAATGGTCAACGTATTGGACTGCGACATTGTATAAGCGAGTTCGAACTCCAGTCGCACTTTTATGTTAATCTTCGAACCAATAGCCTTGCGAAAGGTATGAACCATCTCTTCTCACCATATATTGGTTAAATAGTACCCCTACTCTTCTATAAAGATGACGATACCATTAAAGAACTCTCGAAAATAAATATGACATTAAACAAAGTAAACAAAACATTGCTTTTAAACATTTATATGAGCCAGAGACTTAGTTTCCTCTCTGAAGACGATTTAGGTTAGTAGCTCAAGCCTTACCTTTAAGCTTATTATGACAAGGTCAACGTGGCATAGATAGTATACATCGTTGAATCTGTAATATTTAATCATTGCCATCAAAAATCATGATTTGATGGTATCACTGACCAAGCCCATTCAAATGCAGCTATAAACATTTGATGTTTGATATCCAATTCTCTTTCTTGCGCTCTCGGTGAGCATTCGATTCCACAGACTGTATCAACAGCAAAATGGTAAGAACTCTCCCCTCTGCAAAGGGAAATCCTTGGTATGACACTAAACAGTATATGTTGGTGCGTTCTGACATCATGTAGAAGGTGAAATAACCATTTATTGACGTTGATGGAAAATCACTGGATTTCCATAGTAAATCAAAATGTCATTTTTTAGACACAAAGAGAGTCTGTTATAAGCCAAAAGATTTGAATTTGTATTTTTATACTTTTAACCAATACGTGTTTTCATTAAGGATTTGATTTTTGAGTTGTAAGCAATGACTTTGGAAATTGCTTCGCTGAAATTGTAACATCTATACCTTAAATAACTTGAGAAATATTTTCCCTTCTTGATCATATTATATCAAATACAAGGAAAAATAAACTTATCCATTTTTGGTCAAATTTGGAGCCTATATCTTGCAAATAAAGCGATAAAATCAGTACTTTTAAGTATTTGATAAAGATTCGTTTTTATTGTTACTCGATAAAATTTTTATTTTCATTAAGTGAATTTCAGTTATTTCACATAATTCAGTTCGTCAAAAAGTATTTAGATTGAGTATGACTTTATAACTGCACGTGTAGTATACAACTGCAGGATCTTGACAAACAACAAGGAATACGTATATATAAAAATATAACCTTATATTTTATTCTTCGACAATGACGCTTGTGTGGAGTATGAGAGCAATCAGATAGATTGAGAGAGAGAGAGAGAGAGAGAGAGAGAGAGAGAGAGAGAGAGAGAGAGAGAGAGAGTACACACACATGAAGGCGCTTCCGGGAGTCAGAACAACTAGCTAGAAATGGTTTCAGCCAAAATTCTAGACCTTATATTGTCATAAAACTCCCACGACCCACATGCAATGCTTTTTGTTTTCATTGGTCACGATTTACACCCACATATTACTTATTTTTCCTTAGTCACAGTTTACACCCACGCAGTGCTTGTTTTTTTATTGACTTTAGGTTGCGCCTATACAACGCTTACAGATTACACCCACGCATTGCTTGTTTTCCTATAATCACTATGTTGATTTTATCTACAGCCAAATTTATCATTCAACGACATTTGCGACATTAAAGGCACCTCAAGGTGATACATCCGACAAGAACTCAATTTACTTTTCTGTTTACCGATACAATAGTGATGCTTGTACTGATGTAACATCCCTTACTGCTATTTATGATCACTAAGAATTACAAATACATTTTGGCGGCGTAAATATACTGACTCTACATAGTGAATTACACATCGTAAGATCTTTTAGACACACAAAGGTATTGTCTAGCTTAAAATAATGCAAATTTTTATTAACAAATATTTGTTAATATTATTTGGAGGCATTTTAATGCATTAACAAAAAATAATGCAACTTTTGTAGTCTTTTGACAAACTTTTTATTTAAGTTAAAGAAGTGAAATTTAGAAAAGTTCTGGAGCTGTGTTTTATTCAAACATTACACATGTGTCTTCCACGCTCACCTGAAATTGATGTGCCTGTATCACTCCTGTCTATTTCTCAGAGAGACCTGCTAAAAATTACTCGTATTTGATAAGACCGTGTTTACGAAAAATATATCTTCAAAAACAACAGCCAAATGTCAATATGAATGTATAAATGTCAATATGAATGTACAAATGGGTTAAACATTCAAATCCTTCTGCTCGAGTAAATCGTTAATATACCAACTGTGAAAACCCACTAAATTCACATTTTCATTGCATTTCAAATGAAGGTCAGATTTTGATCTCTTCCTATCTGTCAAAACAGCTGTGGTCGGGCTAAAAACACAGAAGGTAGGAGATTGGTTATGGGAAGATTGTGACATAACCCTTTTTTTATGCCAGGTTTTGGCACATAGAACCTTGGCAAAATTATTTTTTACGGTTGTGTTTTCTTGTGTTCTTAGCCATGAACATCTTTTCCGATGCTTTTTCTTTTTCTGAAAAAAAAAGAAGCTGTTTACAACTTTTCAGCTGTTTTTAGGTGAATCTGGAATTTCATTTTCTAAATATGTTTAAAAAAATGATTTTCTCCGGTAAAAGCATCAGTATTAAATAACATGACATTACGTTTTGCTGTCTTGATCTAATAAATAACGGCTCAGATGTAACTTGAATAAAACATACGCTCCCATTTTTGCCCTGTTGATTGGGGCCGTAGTATACTCCGACTGCCTCTCTGCATATGAGCAAGACAGCCCTCATTGTGGCCCTGTCTCATGGGGCTGTAGGAATACACCGACTGTATCTCAGAACAGGAGTAAGACTCCTTTCAATGGGTGGCCCAGTTGGCTGGGGCTGTTGAATAGACCGCCTGATTCTTTTCAGAGAGCTAAGACCCCACAATGAGTGTCATAGATATGACACAAAACAATCTAATAGTGAGGTTCCAGTAATGTCAGAGCTTTGGGGAAAGTCGAGAACTCCTTTATTTTCATCGCTCCCATGTCTACTCTGTCCCGGAGTGGTAGCACCTGATAGGGTCCTATCTATGGGTCTAATAGAACTAAACTGCGTACTTGTGCTAAACTGAATTCTTTTAAAAAGAACTGTTTTGACATGTAAACTATGCTTACACTAAATTGAGTTGTTTGAAAAAGAACTGTTTTGACAAAACCTATATTTATATTAATCTGAATTGTTTGAATTAGAACTGTTTGAATAGAATCAATACCTTGAAATAGAAGTGTTTTAAATAATTCAACTGTGAATTTATGATAAACTGAATTGTTTAAAATAAAACCGTTTATTTATATAAAAATGGATTTTGCATTAAATGACCTAAAAAGGCTGATATGCCATAAAACCCAAACAAATAAACAAACAAACAAACTATCATTCGTGGTTACTCATCAGGGATAGGACTTGTGTAAAACTGAAATGTTCCTTTTGTCAAAAACATCATTTTAATTTATTGCTCCAAATACATATAACTCATGGAAACGAGGGTTAATTTTCAAAGAAGCTTATATCACCAGGTAAAGGCCATGGATGAAATTAAAGATATTGCAACGAGGCAATTTATACAGATTTTAAGGACTGTACTTTGCTGCAAACAAGGTTGATTTGTCTAAACTCTCACACGAAATAATATTAACCAAAAGGATGATGATGATGATGATGATGATGATAAAAATCTTTTTTATCTAAATCCCCAGCCAAATTGAACAATTGTGAATCAGGGGTTTCGTCAAATGAAGAAGTGTGGATGTATTTACCCAATCAATGCGTCACAAACAGGATGTGACAGAAAGTTAGTTGTTAAAGGGAGTAAAGCTTATTTAGAATTCAGCGTTTTTTTTTTCTTATGGATACTTTTATTCAAAACTTTTTAAATTTTTTTAGCTTTTTCATTTTGACAACTGGTGCATATTTTGACATATATGATGACCTCGTTTGGGAAATCGGACGTCGTCTCATATCTGTCAATTTTAATGAGACGGCTTTTTTTACGTTCGCGTCCGTCAGTAGATAATCCTTTGGGAAAAAACAATAACATGTCAAAGGCCATGAGTGATGTTTAAAAATTGTAAGAAACACACACACACACACACACACACACACACACACACACGTAGCTATCTATCTAACTATCTATCTATGTGTGTGTGTGTGTGTGTGTGTGTGTGTGTGTGTGTGTGTGTGTGTGGAATAAAGGTGGAAATGAATGAATAAATACAAGATCTAAAAATTTATAACATTTTTTTTTATTTCTTTAGATTGAGTGAAAAGTTTGCTGAAAAAAAAGAAGAAAAATTTTTTTGTAGGCAAAAATATTGTTTGCTAGAAGGTAGATATTTTTTTCTGAGATATGGTTTAAGATTTGCGACTGAAGCATAGAAGTAATTATTTGCTTGATATAAAGAGACATATTTTTGTGTGTGATGATTCTTTTATGTAAGTATGCCACAATGTGAGATAGAAAATGTATTTTTGCCTTAAAGAATATATGATTTCACCGCGGTTGATATCGCAAATATAAATGTAATCAATATTTGTTTAATTTAAGAAAAATTATACAAGATAAAAATTAATTCATTCTCATCATAAAATAATGTAGATTTTCAATTAAAAGAAATAAAAAGAAAGATATTTTTAAAAAGTTAAAATATATCATTTATTTTAGTTTTGTTAAAGCATAGACAAATACAAACATACAAAAGAATATTCATTTCTTCGCTAATTTACACATAATAAATTGATGATTTATTTATGAATCTAATTGGCTAAAAATTGCATTTTTAATATTCTTCGAGGGAAAATATTTCTACAATTATTTGGGTGTTGATCCTTCAATTTTTTCGCAGCAAGTCAATAATGTCGTCAGCGAATTATCATGAAATTTAAAAACTAGCGCCAATATGTCAATAAGTTTATCAATGCAAAAACTCCAAATAAAGAATTACTGCTTTTGGAGTCTATTTTAGCAAAAAAAAAAACACCTTTCTTAATATAGAAATCCATTATGTCCCCGTAAATATAATCTAGATATTAAAAATGTATTAAAAAGAACTGATTGATGGATCGATTGATTTTTTATTATTTAGTTTATGTTAAACAGCAAGGATTATCTTATGCATAGAGGTTGGGAAATCATGTTTATTGCAGTAATATAATTATATTTGAATTGTTGTGTATTAAGAGTATTTTTAAGAAAGAGGGAGAAACTAGTTTTATCTTGAGAGGGAGCTTGTAAAAGAAATCTAAAATGAATAAACGAATAAAACTTTAAAAAAAGAGACTGGATCAGACTGTCTATTACCTCTTGATAACAGAAGGACATGATATTTCTTAATGGCATGCATCGTTCCGGAGAAATTATGAACCAGCTGGTAATCGGAATGTCAAATATCATCATCATCATCATCATCATCATCATCCTGTCGCGCTATCAACACGGATATTTCTGACCGTCTCTCGCCACCCCTCCATCTCGTTCATTGCTTTTGGTAGGTCCTCAGGGCTACATCCAGAAGTGGCACAGAGCTTCTGTTTGTGGGTACAAGCTGGACGTCCTGCCTTTGCTCGTCCATGTAAAAGGGTCCACAGGAGTACATCACTAACGAGCTTGTCCCTAATCTTGCAGCAGTGTCCTGCATGTCTGATTCGTCTAATTTTGATAGTTTTTCGTGACAGGTGGTAGGTAGTCGTACAGCTGCTGTCTTGTAAGGTGCTGCCTCCAGGACTTGTTCATTATGGCTCGCGGCATTCTTGTGTAATTGCCGTCAAGCTTTTTCCCCATCCGTTTAGTTAGCATCCATGTAGTGCATCCATATAGCAGCATCGACACGACCGCTGCTCGGAAGAAACTGTGCTCTATTTTATCGGCCAGGTCTTACTTCCATACGATCTATAGACTATCGTTAGGTGTCCATGCCTTTACTAGTCGCGTGTCGATGTCTATCTCGGTTAATGATTCACTGCTCCCTGGGTAGGTGAACTTTTCAACTAGTTTCAGAG
Organism: Sepioteuthis lessoniana; assembly: GCA_963585895.1. NCBI lineage: Eukaryota > Metazoa > Mollusca > Cephalopoda > Myopsida > Loliginidae > Sepioteuthis > Sepioteuthis lessoniana. The sequence continues at coordinate 103,428,883 of OY757912.1, forward strand.
CGCTACCGTTTTGGGTGAAGATGTCAACTGTTTGATTGAAGCATATATATCCCGTCTTGTGTGCATTGACATGGAGGCCGATGCCTGCAGCGGCTCATTTCACACTATATAGCAGGGTTTCGGCAGGGTTTGCCATAAGTGCTATATCATCGGTGAAGTCGGCGTCGGAAATTGTTTCGGCGAGGTACCTTCGGCTTCTTTTTTTTGTTAGCTTGTAACCGTTTTCTTTAATCTTATCGATAGATCTTCTAAGCACGTAGTCTAGACATAGCGTGGTCTAATTTTTGAGTAACTAATTTAATGTCTTATGATATATAAAAAAAAAAAACCTTCATAAAATTCAGTGTTTTACATTGAGAAGTTCACCTTTAAGAAAATGACCGACATGATTACAAAACAATCTAAATGAACATAATATCTCAAATATCTGACTATACAGAAGATTTTGTTGTTACAACACGTGAGTCAAATTCAGAATTTATCCTCTTATTACATAGTATATCAACAGAAAAATAATCTATGAATGCTGATGTTCATAGCACTTTCTGCCTTGCCGTTAGGGATTAGATTATCCAACCGTATCCTTTTTTTGAGGATTAGACCTCTTCAAAAAAGGATATCTTAGTATGACAGTGAGCTGTTTCTGGCAGCGAGGGTCGGGTTCTGGAGCTCTGGGGAGTGCGAAGAAACCCTTTATTTCAAATTCTCACAAGTCCTCTTTGACTCTCAGTGGTAGTACCTTTCAAAGTACCATCTAAGAATGAAATGTATGGGTTTGAAAATTATTACACTTAGATCTTTACAGCTTCAAGCTGACAAAGAAAGAAGCAGAAGATATCCTGCACAAACATTTGCGGACGCAGACTACACCGATGACAAGGCACTTCTAGCAAATATACCCACTCAAGCCGAAACCCTTCTACACAGTCTGGAACGAGCAGATGCTGGCATAGGCCTCCATGTCAACGCAGACGAAGCTAGACGAACTAGACATACGGGACACTGCTGGAAAAGTAAGGACGAACTCATAAGCTACATATTCCTGAGGACCCATTCACATGCACGTGTAAAGACAGGTGGACCAGCTAGAACCTATATACAACAGCTTTGTGCCGATACAGGATATAGCCTTGAATACCTCCCGTGACGATAGGGACAGCTGGTGACAGTATTTCGAGGAGATCCATGCTGGCAGCGGGACATCATGATGATGATGATGATGATGATGATGGTGATGATTAGATAGGAAATCTTCAAATTCTATCGACATAAATTATTGGGTTTGAGAACAGTTACTTAAAACTGCCGTTGTTTAATAACGATTATCATTAGCTACATGGAATCAGATAAACCAGTGCAAACAAATGTTTATTATTACATAGAAGTAATTACTTGAAACCATGTAATTTTATATGAATTATTTCTATTAGAGGAAGACGAGAAACCATGAAATTATATGTGAATTGTTCCTATCAAATATGAATAATTGATACCATATAACTGAGAATAGAAACATACCATAGACAACTTTCGAATGGGATATATCTGAGGCATGGAACAATAAACTTGGTGGTTAAAACGAGTCAAAAGAAAATATCGAAAGTAAAGACCGCTCACTCATATCGCTTCCCATAAACACTTGTCGGCTGTGGTATATATCTACATTTCAAATGGACATGCTTTTGTGAATCAACATCAATAAATTAAATTTGGTATGGTTGTTTGCTTTTGTTTTGTTTGTGTTTTTTGTTTGTTTGTTTTTTTGTTTTTTTTTGGACGGAGAGAAAGATATGAACGAATATACTTATGTTTTCATTCAAAAATAGCTTTATCGAGTTGGGTATTTTGAACAATAAACACAAATTAAGAAAAGACGTGTTACAGCAGGGATAAAATACTCGCCAAAATCTAAGATTGATTAAGAGAAAAAGATGTATATTATTTATATTCAAGTTATGATACATAACTAATTAAACAACTTGAAAATGGCGGGGGCTAATTTATTTGCTCCTTTCGTAGATTCAAACAAATTGATTCTTTTGAAAAATATATTTGATATATAATTCCATACTTTTTATTTTTTTGAAACATTGCCTTTCTGATGAAATCGTTCATTAATTAAAATTCAGCCCATTCCCATTATGAGTGAGCAAGAAAAGAAACGGCAAAGAATTTATGATTTACTTAACACCTTAACTTAGCTAACAAAAAAGTTCTGAGATAATTGAACTTTTTTTTTATTGCGTTCATCAATCCCAGACGTCGACCCCCTTAATTACGCTTTATGGGGCGTTTTAGAAAACAAAACAAATACAACTTTCTCTCCTAGTATTGGTTCGCTTAAGACTGCTAATGAGGAGGAATTAAATAAAATGTCCGAATAATTTTTTTTGAAGGCATGCAAATACTTTTAAAGACGTTGTTGATACAAATATTGAAATAAATCGCGACCTTATTAAGTTAATTCACTCTTTTGCGTCTATCTTCTTATTTTGCTGTTTTTTTTAAGTAAAATTAATCTTGTTTCATAGTGGAGTCATTTATTATTGTAATAGAATATTCCTAAATTTGCTTCCACACTCTGTAGAATCGTCTCTAAATAAGTATATTCTTATTATTAGTAATAACGTAGATTCCAGACGATGTAGATGTTGTACTTAAAATTCTGCTACTTTAAACATTCTAGGGAGGAAATGATCTACAATAGAAAGACAATTAATTCAGCAATATTAGAAAAATGATACAATCCAATATATACATATGAAAAAAGAACAAAAAAAACAATATCACTTTTTAATTTCGTAAGTATTTACCAATGTAAGCGAGTGGAATTTTACGGTCTGCTAAGTTTCATGTCTCATGATTAAAATCATGACAATGTCTCTTGGCTTGTGTTCGAATACTCTCGGCGAAAATTTGGCAGCATCATTTTGTTTGGTCAGATAAATGCTGGAACGTTGCTTTTGATTGATGGCTTATTTAAGTGTGACCGTTCTGGTTTGTTGACAACACTTGATTTGACCCGGATTTGATAAATTGTCTTATTAACTGGTTCATATAGTCTCTGAATTTACGTCGGGACCCACCGACCTATTCTCTGTCTCCCTCTTATCTCTCAATCTCTCTCTCTCTCTCTCTCTCATATATATATATATATATATATATATATATATATATATATATTAAACCCCTCAGCACGAGCAGAATACGACAAAAGGTCAATTTCTCAGCAGATTTTAACAGGTTTCAAATAAGACTTTTCCTTCCCTGATGACGGTTCATTAAAACCGAAACGTCATAGCGTCAACTTCACAATACAATTTTCACTTTGGACGACTTTGTTTTCCATGTTTTCTCCACACACACACACACACACACACACACACACACACACACACACACACACACATATATATATATATATATATATATATATATATATATATATATATATGTAATTTCTAATTGCATTGAAAGAGAGTCAACCCTACTTATTTACTTTCATTTTTTTGCCCATGCAATCATTATACCTAAACTCGTACTGACACACACTAGCACTCCCAAACACAACCATATATATATATATATATATATATATATATATATATATATATGTGTGTGTGTGTGTGTGTGTGTGTGTGTGTGTGTGTGTGTGTGTGTGTGTGTGTGTGTGTGTGTGTGTGTGTGTGTTTGTATCGTGTGAGTTTGTATCGATGCAGTTTGAAAAGTAATTACGTTTTATGTTATGAAAAAACATATGTAAGTTAAATTTAGTCCTTATTTACCAGCAAAAACATAATCACCGTCATATTCATTGACAGCAGCCATTCAGTAATATAAATAATTAGATAAAAGAATGGTATCTGTGGTTTATCCCGATTTCTTTTTGAAAAGCAATATTCCGCTTTGTATTTCTTTTCTGAATGCTATGCTGCAAATGAAATTTTCTAATGATCGATAAGGACACGGATTAGTTGGTCCGAAATAATACAAAATCGTGGGAATATGTAGGATATGAAAGAAACTAGCGCATATTTTCTTAAACAAATCTTGTTTTTGCAATACACTCAGCGAGATAAATATATATATATATATATATATATATATATATATATAGAGAGAGAGAGAGAGAGAGAGAGAGAGAGAGACTTAGAGAGAGAGGCTGAGAGGGGGAGAAAGAATTGATAACAGTTTAGCAGAGTTAAAAATAAATAGTGCAAATATCAATAAATATTGACCTGATGATCGTACATGTGAGAAACTGACGGATATCATTTGGTTTCTACGCAGTACTATCCAGTTAATCCTAATATATATATATATATATATATATATATATATATATATATATATATATATATATATATATATATATATATATATATATATCCATGTATATATATGTTTTTATTTATATATATATATATGTTTAAATATATATATATATATATATATATATATATATATATATATATATATATATATATATATATATACACTCATACATTGTGTACAGCAATATCGTGGCATCCGTTCACGCTATTGTATCTTATTAAGGACAGGTATGAACTCCCTTATCCCAGCAGTTATCGAGTAAATAATACCACTATTCTCATCTCCAAGGATTCCTATAGATTTATATAACACAAATATTATATTCACTCATACATAGATCTCATATATACATACATACATAGATGCAACACACACAATCACATATATACACATACACATTTATATATATATATATATGTGTGTGTGTGTGTGTGTGTGTGTGTGTGTGTGTGTGTGTGTGTGTGTGTGTGTGTGTGTGTGTGTGTGTAAAATGCCCAGGCAGTTCTTTCCAATATATATATATATATATATATATATATATATATATATATATATATATATATTGGAAAAATGCTGCCAGGGCATTTTAATTTAGAACCCATTTGTTAAAGACGTGTCGTGAAATTTTAGACAAAGAGATGTTATGTTTCTTTTATTTCATACGAAAAGCATTTTTAATTTTTAGTGTAATATACAGCAGGATATTCTAGTTATATTCGAATGTGACATCTATTTCTTAGAAAATATATAAAAAAAATAGCTATCCTCCTCATTAGTTAGATGACAGGATTTGAACTGTAAATAGTAGATGAACAAATTATGGTTGTGTGGTTCTCGAAGAAAATCGGGTCAGTAGAAAGTCTCTAATTTAAAAAAAAACATTGATTTTCCGTTACTCGTAAAATCTTTTGGTGAACTTTTGTATTTTAAATGAAGACTTTTTAATCTCCAAAATTATTTTCAGCTAAACTATTTCGAAATCACGAAAGATTTATTTAAATCTTCCACGCTCATCTTTACATATAAAGACTTCTCTGAATCAATGGAAAATACGCACTTGATATGGTCTAAAAGTTCTAAGAATAATTACCGTATTCAGTACAACCGGAATGATATCTGTAGCCTAATCTCTTATAAAATATGACTCGCCTCTCCGGAAATAAAGTCTGAAAATAAGGGAGTAAATATAGACCATAAAGTTAATGCAGGAAAACCTGGAATTAGCTCAGGGTGTTACTTTGGGAAATAAGACACAAAATAACAGGATAACGGACTTTTAACTTAGTTAAAAACATTGTTTTTTGTGACATGTTGTTCATGAACATTTACTATAACTGTCATTCGTTACATCTGTGTTAATAACCAACCACTGGTTTTGGTATAGCTGCAATATACTACCCATGATAAAAATGTTGAATCAAAATATGACACAAAGTGGGACATAGCCAACAGGCTTGGGTATCATGATCGTCAGGTGGTCTCCTGATAGCTAACATGGGTATCCGTTAGTCATCCTGCAAATGTTGGATATTCCTTTTTCATGTACACAAACGACGAGTTAAGAAACCACACCAACCAGAAATGTAAAAACGAAACATGGACTTTGGAAGACGACTTGCGTGGACTACACTGCTATTTTAGGAGCAACCCGACACAAAGAGGATATAGGAAAAGAATGATAGAGATCTGGCAAGAATGTGCTAGTTTTCAGACAAGTCAAAGACTTGCTGATCAAGTCAGGACAATAATAAAGAAAGGTTGGTTTTCTGACCTCGAAATAATAGAAATACACCATAAAAATAATAATGAACAGGATAGTACTACATCACTTGAAACATCAAGTATTAACAATGAAAAACAGCCCAACTGAAATGAACCGCCACATTCCGAAAATGGAATCACCACACAACCAAAAAACGCACAACCTAACAACACAGAACTAACACTAACACGAGAACAAATGCTCAATCTAGAAAATTTGAAGATTATTATGGGCAGCGAAAAGACTACCATACATAAAAATACAGGAAACATAAAATGGAGAACAGTCAAGACCGAAACGAATAAAATAAATCAAGTTCTACCTTATATATCAACAAATTAGTTTGCGAGAAAATTAGGATCCCCCTCACAAATCACGAAGAGAAAATCAAAAGCAAGATTGGAAAGTCGACTGGAAACGAGGATAAAAATCTACAAAAACCGGCGAAAATGATAAAACAAAAGAAAGACGCTGAAACATGTAGAGACCAAAAGGAAAAGGCAATACAAAAAGAAAACATAATAATACAACTTGAGGAAATAAACCAGAAAGAATAAAAATTAAATATATACAAAAAAGGGTAAAACAATACAGATAAAACAGGGCATTCCAAAACAAATGGGAGGAGATGACGCGAAAACATATCAATAACCGGATGCAAGAGTCACCGAACGATTTTGGATTAAAATATGGCAACCAAAAACAAAGCAAAAAAGCCGAATGGATAAACAATATGACTAAAGAATTAGAAGGGCTCGAAGAAGACCCGTAAGCGGAAATACACATATATTTACTCAAAACAACGCTAATATAAATATATAAATGGAAAACGCCAGGCCATGATGGAATACATGGTTTCTTTTCCAAGAAAATCACCTCCGTTCACGACAGACTAGCACTAGAAATCAACAGATGCCTACAAGGAGCACACGTACCCGAAAAGAGGACCAAAGTTTTGACCACTTTGATCAAAAGGACCCAAGCAAAGGAACTGCTCCAAACAACTATAGACCCATAACCTGCCTACCGATGATGTGGAAAATATTAACGACAAAAATCAGGGAAGAAATTTACTACTTGCTTACAAGCCGTGGGTTGTTCCTTGAGGAGCAAAAAGGATGCCGCAAATAATCCAGAGGCACAGCAGCGTTACTTTACATAGATCAACACATCCTAATGGAGTGCAAGACTAGACGGAAAAATCTACCTCTGGTCTGGATTGACAACAAAAAGGCATATATGATTTTACAAAGCTAGATTATAAACTGTCTAAAGATATAAAATTATCACATGAAGTCATAAACTTTACCGAGAAAACAATGAAAACCTGGAGAGTGGAATTGACAGCAGGAACAAGAAGCTTAGCTGAAACAAATATCCAAACAGGTATATTTCAAGGACAAGCACTGTCACCGACACTATTCATAATTGCCATGATGCTACTTAACCACAAAATCTGAAAATGCGCTGCTGAATACAAACTTAGTAGATTGCAAAAAGAGATCAATTATCTTATGTACATGGATGACATCAAACTATTTGAAAAATAAGAAAAAGAACAAGTAACTCTAATACATGCAGTTAGAATATACAGTCAGGACATTGGGATGGAATTTGTCATAGAAAAATGAACCATGCTAGTAATGAAAAACAGCAAACACATCTGACTGAAGGAATGAAACTACCAAATCAAGACATGATTAGAACGCTCGGAGAAAAGGAAATATACAAATACTTAGTCATTTTGTTAGCTGATTCCATCAAACAAGTGGAGATGGAAGACAATATTAAGAAAGGATATCTCCGAAGAACTAGAAAGCTACTCGAGACAAGACTATGTTGCAGAAACCTTATCAAAAGAATAAATACTTGGTCAGTCCCCCTCCATTTTTGAAGTGGACCAGACAAGAAGTTAAGCAAATGGACGAAAAAACAAGGAAACTAATGACCATTCATAAGGCATTACATCCCATAGATTACGTTGACATACTATATGTATCAAGAAAAGGGGGAGGAAGAGGACTTGTCGGCTTTGAGGAAAGTTTTGACGCATCGATACAACGACTCGAGGACTACACGAACGAGGTCTGTTTACAGCCATCAAAAATGATACTGACAACACGATGACCAACGGAATGATAATAACTAGGAAACAAAAATGGAAAGAAAAACAACTCTGTGGGCACTTTAAACGACTAATAAACAACATCTCGTACAAGACAACCTGGACGTGGCAAAGAAAAGGAAACTTTTAGAGAGAAACAGAATTTCTACAAATAGTAGCAGAAAACAACTCCCTAAAAACTAATCAAATCAAAGCAAGAATAGATAAAATGCTGCAAAATAGCAAATGTAGGTTATGTGCTTGTAGAGACGAAACGATCAATCACATATCAAGCGAATGCAGCAAATTAGCACAGAAAGAGTAAAAGAATAGAGACAACTGGGTAGGCAAGGTGATCTACAGGGAGATGTGCAAGAAATTTAAATTTGACCATTCAAACAAGTGGTATATACACAACCCAGTACCTGCCCTGGAGAATGACACGCACAAATGCATATTGGACTTCGACATATAAACAGATTACCTAATCTTGGCCAGAATACCTTATAGTAATCAACAAAAAAAAGAGAACATGCAAAATTGTGGACTTTGCTGTCCCAGCTGACAACAGATTAAAACTGAAAGAATATGAAAAGAAGGATAAGTACCTCGACCTTGCTAGGAAATTGAAAAAAACTATGGAAATTGAAGATGACGGTTATACGAATCGTGATTGGTGCTTTCGGCACTACACAGAGCAAACACTGACACAAGAAGAAAAATAAATGCTGAAAATTCAAAGAGGATTATGAATGAACAAAAGACTGCGTTGCCATCACTAAGAGATATAGAATGGAGAACAATCAAGACGGAAACGGAAAAAAAAATCGAGTACTAACATGTTTATTAACGAAAATATGAGCAAATTAAATGAACTAATCCCTGCAGGAGAATACTTAGTATCTGTGGAAACCGGGGTTCCCTTTAAGAGCATGAAGGAAAAATCAAAACTTGGGTGGAAAATTCGACTGGAAACGCAGACAAGAAAGCTACGAAAACAGGCGAAAATGAAAAGAAAAGGAAAAATATGTTGGGATTAAAAAGAAAAACCAAAAAAAGAAACATAATAATACAACTTGCGAAAATAGACCAGAAAGAACAGGCGAAAGAAGGAAAATTAAAAAGATTCCGAAAAAGGGTAAAACAATACACACAAAACAGAAAATTCCAAAACAACAGAAGAAAATTCTACCAACAAGTTGGGGGAGCTGAGTTAAAAACATATTGATTTCAAATTAAAATTAAAAGAAAGCGAAAAGAGAGATAAGTACCTAGACTTGGTTAAGAAAGTAAAGAAATCTATGGAACATGGAAGTGACGGTGATACCCATTGTAATTGGTGCTCTCGGTATAGTAAGGGACTGGAAGACGTAGAAAACAGAGGACAAGTGAAAACGATTCAAACAACAGCTCTTTAAAAATCGACCCGAATCCTGAAACTTGCTGTCTCTCAAACTTCAGTGAAAAACCATCTCCCAATTCTGGTGTGAAAAACTCTCAAAGGAGAAAATAATGATAATGATTATATAAATTCGCTAACGCTGCTGTGAAAAATTGCAAGAAATTTCAATGTTAATAACTATTAATATATATATATATATATATATATATATATATATATGTGTGTGTGTGTGTGTGTGTATGTGTGTGTGTGTATATGTTTGTGTGTGTCTGTGTGTGTGTGTGTCATTGTGTGTGTGAGTGGGCGTGTATACACACACACACACACACACATATATATATATATATATATTGATGTTTGTTATCGACAATTTTTCGCAGTATCATGAAAGTGTCTCAAAGTGAGAGTTTGAAATCTCCACTAATGTTTATCTAAATTTGTCTATCATTATTATGCATTATTGATAGCAAAGGACTAGTTAATAAGACTCCCGCTTTTAGGCATGAATTGCTGTCATAAGAAAGAAAATAGCCATTGAACTAAAAGTTGCTACGTCTATTCTACTCTGTTCTGTTTTCCAGATAGACATAATAATTATTTAATGCTGGTAACATTGGGCTATGAAACAAAATACCATCGTCAAGGCAAATCATAGTAATCCTGTACATTTAAACAATTGTATCGTAGTATTAATAAGTAAACATAAGTTGACTGATCGTTGTCTATGGCAACCCAAAGGCTTCCTTTTCAATAGCTAATACACATGAAATGTAGGGGAGGGCCCTACTGCTTTCCCTGGATAGCTCTTATTATTTTCGTTCCGTAACTTATAATGCTGACTGTGTTGCGAGGAGGCATCAGGTACCATTTGTGAGTGTTTGGTATAATTTGCCTTGGATTGAACCCCGTGATAGGCAAAACCTCAAACCATCATTCTTATCGCTGTATATTGACCTACGACCCGGCCGGGCTGGCAAAATAGGAAATGCACATGTGTAAATAACAGATGCATCCGGTCGAGGAATAGCAGAGTATAACCTTGACCGTGGATGGATTGAATGAATGCAATTTGTGACGCCCACAAGAAGAGGGTGTGCGTTGAACTATTATATAACTCAGTGCACAGGAAATTCAATCAGTTGGTGACAAGATGGGGTAGAGAAAGCCAGCACCCAGCAGAGGGAGCCCTCAGGCCCACGATTGAGAGTTGAGGATCAGACGAGTTGGAGAGAAGATGCTGGATTGAGGAACATGTCCCAGAGAGGCTGGGCACCCAGGCTTCTGGTTGAGCAGCCCAGGGGAACGGGAAAGAAACACGGTTATGGCAAATAGAGTGGGGGTCAGTATGTTGCAGTTCTGTTCGGTTTCCAACTCCCTCTCATACACGACCCTTTCAATAAAGTGAGAGGTATATTTTTCTAAGATCTGTGTTGCTCGTCTTTATCGTGTTGTCGTTATGATTCTGCATGCATCTGCATGTGAGTATACAACATAAGTAAGTAAAGTTGTCTCCTTTTAGTCGAGGGTAACCCGAAGGCTCCCTTTTCGATAGCTACTACACCAAGGTGTAGGGGGGGCGCTACTCCTTCCCTGGATTGCTCTACTTTACCCTTGATCCGTACCTTATAATGCTGAGTTTTAAGCAAGGAGTCATCAAGTACCATTTTTTCAGTCTTTGGTATGACTCGACCTGGGATTGGCCAATGGCCGGTATACAACATAATGAGCCATTAATGATAACTAACTATATAGAACTATAAATATTTATTAGTTGGAGTTGTAGATCTCTCCGGCTCCATTTGAAAAGTTTACCAAGTGTTAAAATTAACCTGCATTTTTAATGCTTTATTAATGTATTATGTATCATTTTAAATGATATGAACGATACCGATTGATGTGCTTGCTGTAAAATAAATCTAATAGATAAATGAAACGAATCCACGGCTTCGCTGAAAGCTTAGTAGTGACCAAAATAATCTCATGGAATGGGACCAAAAGTGTTTTTTTTAAAACATAGTCCCTATAGGTGTCCACATACTTGAAAGTTGCAGATTTTGAATTCGAATGGTCAAAAAAGTCATCGGCAACAGATATGAAGACATCATAGGAATTACTCAACCTTTAAACTTTTTTATCCACAATATATATTTAACATTCAAAGAATTTCTATTTTAGAGTCGTGAACTTTATTAATTTTTTAGAGTTTACAGTATTTACTATGATATTTTTATTGGATCACGTCGAATGGCAAACGTGTGGTCTTTATTTTCTTCTGAAATATTATAAGCTAGTGGTCTAGTGGTGCTAACACATACTTTTCTTAAACCAGCTGACTTAGTGTAATCGGTTATGCTTCATCTTGCACCCAGACCTGAAAATTGATGCTTGATAATACTTTCCGAAATCGGTAGATTCGGTCAACATCTACGAGGTGACATCACAAATAATACCGTCCACGCAAGGTAGAAGTGCGTGTTCAGTGTTCTATAAACCCCAATAAAAGAAGCTGCTTTTTATTCTATTTTTGGTGGCTACGGACACGTGCAAGACAGTAGTAGCGTGGATAGTGTGGGATTAACCTGTTCAAATTCACAGGAAGAGCTGGTTTCATCGAGAACGGATAATCTATCCCGCACATTGTATCCCTTATCGATTTCCGCACACTTTCCTGGCTTCAGAAACCGAACGGAAAGAAAAACGGCATAGATTCTACATTTGATGTGACTTTTGTTTTCTTGTATCTTTTTCCCAATCAAACATTTAATCATAATCAACATAGCAGTCGTCGATGACTTTGATACTATTCATTCTTCATATCTCCTCTCTTAGAGATATTTGAATATTATGTTTCCATATACTTGGTACGCTTACCTTATATTTCAGGTGGAGAGGATTGAAAGGCAGAGACAATATCAGTTTCTCTTTTCTCCTCTATCTTTATAATAGATATTCATAATTATGGCTTCGTTTGTTTGTTTAAAGGCATGTAAATCTTGGTGGATTATTTAATGCCAAAATTATACTCATAGAGGAATGACAGGGGTATTATTTAAACTATATCCGAAATGTGACGCTGCATAAATAATTTTCCTAGGAGGAAAGTTTATTTTATGCGCATGTGACGTCGAGGGCAGTCAAAACTCCTATTTCGGGCATATGGTAAACTGGCAAATAATGTGGGGGTTAATTTGGGGCTAGACTAAGCTCCGACGCTGGCAAAGGGGTTTCCAATCCATACCCCACCAATCCTTTGTTTTCATACCCCCTCAGTTAACGGACAACATGAACTTCAAGGTTGGAAAATATTAACTGTAGTCAAATTTCCAAAATTCCTTTGTAATGTTTTAAGATGAATTAGACATTTAGTGAGGATTAATGAAAGCGATACGAAGCTGAAACAGATATGTGCAAAGGAAGGCGACTCGATAGATAAATGACACAACCAAAATATTTTAACACAAGGGTCCATTTAAAATATGACAAAGTTTTAATAGGCGACGACCAAACAAATAAGGATAAGATGAAAGAAACAGTTCCTCTTTCTTTTCTCTTTTATTTTTAAAATACCAGCTATATTAAGCCCGCAGGCAGTATCAAACGTAGATGTCTCTCAACAGTCTTTTTCTTCTTTCTCCTTTTTTTTCTTTCTTTTTTCTTTTACTTAAGAAAATGCTTAAGTCGCCGGGCTGAAGCATGTAACAATGTCTATTCACTAATTTACTGTTGATGAAACAGAATCTTTTTAGTTTCTCTCTTTCTTTTTTGAATACATATAATTCCAATATTTAGGAGAGGGTAGAAGGAAAAACAGTTTAAGTTGTACTTATCTTTGACAAGGCTTAATTTTCAGGTTCCTTTCTTTTACGGGCGTGTGGCATCCCCAGAATCTTGCTGAATATGCCTTTCTGCTGTCTTCTGTCCGAAGATTCTGTTCTACTCTTTTTACGGGAGACTTTCCCGGAGATTGGCTACATTGGCATCTATCTCTTGCCAATATCTGTCCCGAACTAAAATTTCTTTTCCAAATTTCCGCTAACGAAAAAGATGGCGTTTGGTCTATAGGCCAATCATTTGGCTTTTTCCTTCTCCCGCAATTTCCTCCTGTCATGCTTCTAGAATGACCTGGATTCTTTTCTTTGTTCAACAGGCTGCAGATCATAGAGTGCGAGGAATAGACTTTCGTTCATATCTCTTTTTAACGGTCAGTCTTGGCGCCTGTTGATTCAAACACAGAAGGATAGGGGAGTTGACTTCCCTTTCCCTCTCTTGATAGCATACCACGTCAAAGAGAGAATAAGGGGATTCATTCTTTTCCCAAAAGTATCGGTCCGAAAGTCAACGTTAAGATGCTTCTACAGTTCGAAGTCATTTACTATGAGGCAGCAATCAAACGAATTAGCTATTACATTATCATAAATATGTTCACATGTATATTACATGTTGCTGTGTGTGTATAGAGACCTTAATTTACGCTTAGCTCAATTAACATAACCTTCCACGCCTTAACAGGCCTTTAATCACCTTAATATGATACTAGGGGTGTGCTCGTGGTGTAATGTGCAAACGGTGGGACTGCGGAAACGTAGTAAGAGAGTTCGAACTCTAGTCGAGTTATGACGTTCACTTTCGGACAAATACCATTGGGAAGGGTATGAACCCCTTCGGGCCATTGGCTTAATGAGTAGGGTTTTCGCCAATGATCCGGAAGACCTGGGTTCATTCCCAAGTCGAGTCATACCAAAGACTCAAGATATGGTACGTGGAGCTGCCTTTCTTAATATTTAGCATTATAAGGTAAGGACAAGGGTAAAGTTGGGTAATCCAGGGAATAGAGTAGCTCCCTCTCCTACTCCTCGGTGTAGTAGCTTTTGTAAAAGGAACCTTCGGGTCACACTCGAGAAAGAGTGCAACTTTTACTTTTACTTGCCTTCTAGGTGGATGGATTTGGCATTGTATTTTCCGAGAATGTTGATATGCCATTAAACAACAATCAAACCAATAAAACCCTAAAACGATAGTAATTTAAAGGTAACTGAATGCCGTACACATTAATCTTAGGTCTACTCTTACCCTAAACGTATAATTTTTTAGGATCAAATCTATTGGTCGGATCGATCGGTTTGAAAATTATTAATACTAGATAACAATCTTTGAAAAGGTATACTTCTATGCATATTATTGTTATAAAGAATAATCCTTTAAACCCAAAATGCTTTACAAAGTAATGTAATTATTCGAAACTATGTAATCGCAAGAAACAATTTAATCTTCATAACTATAAAATCTTTTTTTATAATATAATTGAAATTATACGAAGGTACATAACTATTAGTATTAGTCAAAATACTTCAACCTGTATGATAGTCTTTAAAATAGTTGCGTAAACCTATTATTGTTTACAAATTATTAATCCAAAGGAGGTGCGCGTGGTGTAATGGTTATCGTCGTAGGAAATGAACACGGCGACACGAGTTCAAATCCTGTACGAGACTGATTGCATTTCACATAGCACTAATACCCTTGGGAAAGATATGAATCCAATTATTCTCCTTCCAGCTATGGGTAAATAGTAGGACAGACTAGGTTCTTCAACCATGGCGAGGCAACTAATCTAGGAGAAGGAAAACTCTGAGTTAAAACCTGTTAAACTCTGCTTAAAAAAGGCCTTGTGTCATATCCTGCTCGAGCAGAGGGGTTGGGTTAATAGGATTAATCCAAAGTTACTTGGAATCATATAATTTCGTGCAGAAATAAAATGATCATCGGCAATGTTTAACTTAAAAGTGATGACATGCTGAAAATCTAACAAGCAAAGAATAAATTGTTGATAAGGAATATATATAGATTCAAACATGCTATATGAAATGAACTCCACAACCGAAAGCGTTCTCAATTGAGAATATGTTGGACATTTGTAGAATAATTCTAAATGCCAGGCGTTAGATGAGACTTTATCGCTGCAAATAACAACCGTAAAATAACTGGGGGTAATACCTGGGCATTTGTTTATTTACTATTGACAAGCAGGTAGGAATTTGAGATATTTCTTTATATTCGAAATGTCCATTGGGTTATTTTAAGCCACAGGTTCAGATGCGTTTTGACTGTTTTCATAATTTAATTAGATTTTTGCAGAGATGTGCAACAAAGCTGTATGAACGGGCAACCCAGGGAGACTCAAACTCAATCGTGAAGTTTTGCTAATCTAGAGTTTCGACTGTTTTACCATTTTAGAAGCCCCCATAATGGCCTTTAATACAATCTGAAGCATATGCAAAGTACTTGCTTCTTCTATTAAACGAGAATTGATTGGTTGGTTGGATGGTTTCTTTGCATATCAACCTTCGTGAATTACTCACTATCAAATCAATCATTGTAAAAGAACAGCTATCGAACAATCTAATCCATAGCTGCGGGGGATATGGAACTTCAAAACTTTCCCAAAGTGTATAAGTCTGAAAGAGAATGCCCTAACTCGACCGGAGTTCGAACTCGCTTTCTATAATATCGCAGTCAAGCACGCTAATGTACATGCCAAAAGTAGTCTCCGTACAACGATTTAAAACCCAATGAAGATTCTTGAGATTAAAACACTAAACTATGAAACCAAACTATAAATATGTTTTTGTTAACTTCACAAGGGATCAAGTGACAATCTCAATTTTTACGTGAAGTAATTAATAATACGCAAAATGATGTGTAGATTTACATTGACTAATATTAAGACAGAAATCTGTCAGTTCATATACAAATATCTTATATACGCTTTAATGTGATGAAGTTGTTTGTTTAAACTTATATTACTGGAGAATAGAAAACTTTTCAATATACGGAGGCGCGTAGATGCATTCTTAACAAAACAGAAATAAAATTAACGCAGATAACAGCTAAAATAGCCAGAATTTCATAAAAGAAGTGTATTCTGTCATCGAATCGAAAAGATTAAGATAGAGATGATTCTCTTCAATACATAAAATATGACCCAGCAAGACTTATTGAATATTACCAGGAGAGTATACGTGTACTCTTAAATAAAAACGATTCCCTAAAGAATTGCCAGGAAGAAAATAGCTTATTACCAGGAAGATTTACTAGGTAATTGTATGAATTGGTTTTTGATTTTCTCACTATACAACGAGATGAGTTTCGCTGAACAGGAAAACTATGATGTGTAAAATTATTCATGACTAAATTTAGCAGATTTCAAAAATATGAATTCTTCCAATAATTGCTCTCCCGCTTTCTGTCTCTCCCAACATCTTTACATCCCGGCACATTGCCCTAGTGGGTAGTGTTCGACAATGGTCCGGAAGACCTGGGTTCAATCCCAGCTCACGGCATACCAAAGTCTTTAAAATGGAACTTGATACCTCTTTGTTTAACACTCAGCAATATAAGGTACGTGTCAAGAGTAAAGTGGAGCAATCCAGGGAAAGGAGTAGAACCCCCCTACACCTTGATGTAGTAGCTATTGAAAAGGGGGCCTTCTGTTTGCCCTCGACAACTTACACACACACACATACACACACACATAAATATATATAAGTAAATTTGGTGACCGTAGTCAAGGGCAACTTGTAGGCTCCTTTTCGATACCTACTTCACCGTGCTGTATGGGAGAGCACTACTCCTTCCCTCGATTCTTGCACTTTACTCTTGATACTTACCTAATAACATTGAGTGTAAAGCAAGGAGATATCAAGTACCGTTGTTAGAGTCTGTGGTATGACGTGACCATGGATTAAACCCAGGTTTTCCGGACCATTACTGAACACTCTACCTACTAGACCAATGAGCCGATATATAAAGTCACATTTTAGAGTCTTCAGTATGACTTCACCTGGAATTGAACCGCGGTCTCCTGGACAATCGGTGAACACTCTACACACTTGGCCAATATTACCCTCTGTCTCTGTCTAAGTCCGTCTTTCTGTCTGTCTCTCTCCCTCTCTTTTAAAGTTTATTCATTGCCAAGGGAAAATCCAACAAATGGTTTACCTATTCATTGTTTTTTGCCGCTTAAATGAAGATTTTTCTTAGTAACGTAAGAATTGATCTCATCGGTTGGTTAGTTTTTTGTTTGGGTTTTATGGCACATCAACATTTGTAGGTTATTTAACGCCAAATTCATTTTCATACAAATAGTTCTATTGAAACAATTCCGTTTAGGATAAGTACGCAGTTTATATGTATGTACAGTTTAATTCGGATAAAAACATTTCTATGTCAATCAGTTTACTCAAGCAGTTATAATTCAGCTAATTCAGTTTAGTATAAGTAAGGATTTTGTTTATACACAGTTAAATGTCTAAACAGTTCTATATTAAACAAATCAGTAAGTAGAGTTTTAATGTAAAAAAAAACAGTTCCATTTCAAATAATTCAGTTTAGCATGAACACGCTGTTTAAATGTAAGTACGGTTTAATTGTCAAAAACATTCCTATTTCAAACAATTCAGTTTAGTCAAACAATTTAGTTTAGCATAAGTATGCCGTTAAGTTCTCTTTAAACCATAGATAGGGTCCTATCAGGTGCTATCAAGCCGGGCCAGAGTGAATCTGAGAGCAATGACAATGAAGGGGTGCTCTGCATTCCCCCAAACCTCAGAATCACTGGAACCTCACCGTCATATTCATGACATTAGTTGGGGGGGGGTCTTACTGCAGTCAGTGTATTCTACAGCCCCAGCAAACTGGGCAAGATCTCATTGCTAATTGTTTTCTCATGATATATAGTAAAGTACTGATAATTCTAAAAAAAATCGTAGTTCTGATAATTACATCTATTTATAACCAAAAAAAAAAAGTTATCTTATTAGTATTCGAATTCTTTTGTAAGGACAGTGATACATGAATTTCTGCTCTATTAAAGAGAAGTTTAAATGTCTTCTTTTTCTTTTTTTTTATACGATGAAGATATCCTGAAAAAAAATTATTTTACTCGACTACATCCTGTGTCAATACAGATATGTTGTAGATAGGTTCTAGTTGGTCGTATAACAATTGCACGTCCGTGTAAAGAGCTTCGTAGGAGAACGTCGCTTATGGGTTCGCCCTTACTTCTCCAGCAGTGTCCGGCATGTTTTTTCCGTCTTATTTGGATGGTTTTAGATATAAGAGGTAGGTGGCCGTACTGCTACTGTTTTCTGAGGTGTTGCTTTCAGGATTTGTTCTATATAGCTCGTAACATTCTTGTGCCATTCCTGTCTAGGTTTTTTCTATACGCTTAGTCATCGTCCATGTGAAGCATCCATATGATAAAATTGACACCAAAATTGATTAACCATTTATTATGGTTTTCAAAGTCCTTTACTTGAGAACAGAATTAGTAGGTTTTAATAAGAAATTTCTTACTTGATATTGTTTGTTATTTAGTATTTTATATCCAAAAAGTCTGGTGGCAACTCTCTTCTTTGTGGAATTGCATAGACAGAAAAAATATAGAGCAAATACTTACAGGATATATATTTTTCCTAAGGAAATATTTACGGCTGTAATGATCGTTTTCAATGGTACGAAGGCCATGATTCATACAACTTATACTTACACTCATTTTTATAATATTGTTGTTGGAGTATTGCAAAGAGATATATTGGTAACAATTTTGTAAATTGTCTTCCTATGTCATGTTCTACGAGTAAGAATACATCTCGTGATTCATTCACATAGACAAAAAGGAAGAAGCATGTGATATCCTTTAGAAAAAGAAGCATGTGATATCATGTAGAAAACGGAGCATGTGATATCCTGTAGAAAAAGAACTATGTGATATCTATGAAACTATTTCTAATGCAGACAACGAAGAAGATTAAGAATGTCTTGCAAATACACCAACTGAAGCCAAATCATTGCTACATAACTGGAGCAAGTAGCAAGATGCGTTTGTCTTTACATGGTTTAAGATAAAAGAGAGTTCAAAAGTTTTAATTAATATTAAATAAGCCTCTGGAATTAAGGGAGCAGCATCTCATCTCATGAAAACGATGTCACAATAAGTATAGGTAAAGCGTAGACTGCTATTGAGAGATTATCAACCGAATGGAAATCTGATTTTTCTGATAAGATAACATGAGGATATCTCCAAGCTGTAGCCGTTTCAGTTGTACAGTCTGTTTTTACCATTTTAACTTTAAAGAAACGTTGGGAGAAAAAAAATAGATCAAAAATACACAAAGACTCCGTTCTTTTGTATAAAAGATGTAAAACAATAAAACATAAAACAGCAGTTGTGCAACCACTTACCTCCCATCTCACAACCATCCAAATAAGACAGGCAAATAATGTTCAGTGACGTTCCTGTATACTCACATCTACCCGTAGACACACCAGTGTTGGCCGACCAGCAAGTCTTTATGTTTATCAACTCTTTGTGGACATTCGGTGGCGTCTAGGGGACTTACTAGTAACTACAAGGATTAGTGTAGAGAAAGAGACAGAGAAAGAAAATAGAGAGTGTTTGTGTGTGCGCACGTGTGCGTGCATGCGCATGTGTGCATGTGTGTGTGAAGGTGATCTTTTCTGTTTGCTCGCCTTGAGAATTATGATACTGCTGCTGCTGCTGCTGCTGCTGATGATGATGATGATGATGGATTTGTCAGTTTGTTAAGTTATTTCAGCTGTGCTGAATAGCATGATTTTTGTATTGATGAAAAACTTGAATTTCTTGATTAATTTTGTGAATCAGTATTCCTTCTTAATTATCATTGTCTTGCAGTTTATCCTGTGATTATTTATGAAACGATTTCACCGAGAAGTTTTTATGAGACGGGATAATTACGCTTACTGGGTCAGTAGATATCTTGATTCATTGCATATTGTCATTTGGCTTGCTTCGGGCCAACAATAAGAATAATGAAATCATAGTGCACAAAACGACTTTACTTTGTTTAACTAGATGTGCTTCTTGTTCACACAAGTTTATGGTATTATGCTTTCTCTAGTTGAGACATTTTTTGCATCAGTTTTGATTGGAGGTTTTCCACGTAAGTCTGACTGATAGGAAGTCTTCTCAGATCTCCAGGATTTTAATAAATATCCTAGATCACTCGAAAATGTGGACTGGATAGTCTTGTTTCTAGTGTCTTTTTTGGTTCTTGGCAACTGTTCCAAGATCCCCAACCAGGATTGGTATCCCTATGACAACATTGCAATCTCTATGGCAAGGATAAAGTATTTTTCCTGATGTGTAATTTCTTTTATCTTTACACTGTGATCTACTTTATTGGAAAAAATTCAATAGCCAACTAATCATTTTCTCATTGTTGATTAGCGTTGGTTCTGGTCTTAATTTCGTCTGGTTTCTTTGTTTCATGTCATATAAACATTCGTGTCATATAAATATTAATGTCATTTAAAAATTCGACGATAAAAATCGTCATGTAAGAAGTTCAGTACTGGTACAAATTAACCTATGGCAAGAGGGATATGACGGCTTATATATTCCCTCGGGTGTCAGTCAGAATAGTGAAAGAAATAGCGTGACTAGAGCATGACCTCGTTTAACAACAAAGTCACAGTCCAGCATGTTATCCACTACGCCACAGAGACGCAATTCAGTTTTGGTTTCCGGTCAGAAATTGGTGGCGTGTTTTTACATCAAAATCTCGGAAACGTTTTGGTGTTTCATTTTTTTCGACGACTTTTGATAGATAATTTTTCATCATTTTCATTTAAATCTCTTGCACAATTTTAAGTGAATCATCTTTCCCAATCAATTAAACTTACTCTTGTATTTCTATGCCATATTATTATTATCATTTATTCATTAGAGTTTATTCAAATCAGCGTTAGCTGATGGATTTTCACCGGAGTTTGAGTGACAGCAAGTCTCCTCAAGTCTCCAGGACTCTTCTCAGTATTCTAGCTGATCTCAATAATGCTGTAGTTTGGATGGTTATCACTCGTCTGCCAACGTACAATTCCTCCTGTCCCTTTAATAATCCGGTAGTTACTGTACCAAAAGCACTAATCACAATTAGTATTATTGTCACCGGCATGTTCCAAAGGTTTTTTCAATTCCTGGGCAAGGTCGGGGTATATTATCCTTCTTTTTACATTCTTTTAGTTTTATTCTGTGGTCAGCCGGGACAACAAGGTCAACAATTTTGCAAATTCTCATTCTTTATAATTATTATTATTATTATTATTGTTATTGTTGTTGTTGTTTTGTTTCTTTTGCGTGACAGAATGAAAGAACAACAATAATTGTTTATAAAACTATAAAATGTCTTCTTTGATTACGAAAGATCAAAATTGTTACGTGCAAGTGAGCCGGTCAGAAACTGCTATGACTGATACCACTTTGGAATACATTTCCTGAGAGCCTTGCTTCTTTGTACTTCTTTCTCAGAAGACTGATATTGAGCTGGTTCTCAAGGCTAACCCACAGATGTCATGACTAATCTACTCTGCTGACTGCCAACTCCGACTAACCGCCGGGATTGAAAACTTCCAGGATTATATATTTTTCTGACGCCCACACATTTCCTTCCGGTGCTCCACCTACGCAATTCTTCCCAGGAAATTCACGTGGCATTTCCGCTGTCACTGATTTTGTAATCCACACTAACTGGCCTATCAAGAGTCAATATGTAGTATTACTATTTGAAATTTTTTAACGCTTGCACTTGTTATGCTCCCTGCTGTTTCGGTGACAGCCAGTCTCTTCAGTTCTCGTGGACAAGTCTTAAAATTTCAGCCATCACTACTTTCTTCTTTTTTTTTCTTTTTCAGGCTCTTGAGGATTGCTTCAAGAAGTCTGATCAGTTTTGGTATAACTGTCATTTTTTTTGTATTTCACAGGTGTCTGGGGAGGTCTGAACATATATCTTATTGTATGTATGTATATGTGTACGTATGTTTTTTGCCTTTACTTTAACTGCCAGGGCAAGTTATTTCTTCTTGTTTACTATGAACATCTGTATTTTCCTGTTCGTGGTTGTGTGAAACATTTTCCTACAAAAAAAAACAAATAATTCCATACGTTTATTATTATTATTATTATTATTATTATTATTCATTAGAGTTTTCCACATCAGCGTTAGTCGATGGTTTTTCACTTGTGTCTGAGTGATAGCAAGTCTCCTGAAGTCTCCAGTACTCTTCTCAACATTCTGGCCGTTCTCAATAATGTTGTAGTTTGGATGGTCTCCACCTGACCGCTAACATCCAAGACCTCCAGTCCCTTTAGTAATCCTTTAGTTACTGTTCCAAAGGCACCAATTACAATTGGTATAATTGTCACCTGCATGTTCCAAAGGTTTTTTCCATTCCCTAGCACGGTCGAGGTACTTATCCATCTTTTCACAGTCTTTCGGTTTTATTCTGTGGTCAGCCGGGACAGCAACGTCGACAAATTTGCAAATTCTCCTTTTTTTTGTTGATAATTTTAGAGTCTGGTCTTCTGGTCGGGATTAGGTGAACTGTATGTCAATGTCACATAGGAGTTCATGAGTTTCATTTTCTAGGACAGGTGCTGGGTTATGCATATACCATTTATTTGTATGGTCAAATTTACATTTTATGCAGATATTATTATTATTATTATTATTATTATTATTATTATTATTTTACTCATTTTTTTTTACACCAACATTAGCCGATTGTTTCCAATTGGAGTCTGAGTGACAGCAAGTCATCATTAAGTCTTAGGACTCCTTTTAGTATCCTCGCCTATCTATTGATTGGATGGTCTCCACTTGTCTTATTTCCAAATCCTCTAGTCCCTTTAGCAATCCTTTGGTGACTGTACCGAGCGCGGCAATTACAATTGGTAACATCATCACTTTTTGTTCCATAGTCTAGTTACCTATTTCTCTTTGCGTTTTCCTTCAGTTTTACCCTGTAGAAAGTTATTGCAAGATTTTTCACTCCAGCGGTTATCTGTGTTTTTTTTTTCACTGGAGTTTCGATGGTCTCTATTCATCCTCTGATTTCTAATTCCTCCAGTCTTTCTTTAAAGTCACTTGGTACCTTTTGAAGTGTACTAATAAAAATTAGAATTACCTTCAGCCACGTATTTCACTACTTTTTTAGTTACCTGGCAAAATTCTATATTTTCTATTGTTTAACTTTCTTTTATTTTTCTCTCTGGGTTGGCTTGAACAGTAAAACCCACACGACAATTTCTCTTTTTATCTTAATTAACACTATTGTTATATGCTCATCTACAGCATCACAGCGACACAATAATTAAGACACAGTGACAAACCCGCAGGAAGACTTCTTTAACAAATATATTTACCTCTCACTTTATTGCAAGGGTTCGAAAGGGTTGTTCAAGGTTTGCGTATGAGAGGGAGCTGGAGACCGAACATAAACTGTAATATTTTGACCTCACTCTTATGGCCGTCACGTTGTGTCTTTCTTGTTCTCCTGATACTCAACTGGAGGTCCGGAGGTCCACTCAGCTGGATGATGGCTTTCTTTATTGCATCTTATCAGCATCTTCTCTGTACCTCAACTCATCAGGGTCCAAAGGCCCCTTTGGCCTAATGTGGCTTTCCCTACCACAACTCGTCTATAACTCCGTCCGATCTTCAATTCAACTCCACTGCCCCCGTGGGCGTCGAACTCAACTGGAACCGGAACTCAATTCAACTGGCTCGTCGAACTCAACTGAGATAATTGTTCGACTCCCACTCGACCTTTGAAATCGAATGTTTAATCGTTATCAAGCGGAAATAACTGTCATGCAGTTCACAGTTCACTCTCTTCCCGTGCATCACTCTGTAGTGTACCATGGGAATTTTTTAGCTCGTCCCATTTCATCAGCCAATTTCCACCCACGCGATTTCCTCTCATAACTGCCATTAGAATGTGTCACTTCCTTCCGTTGCATCACCTTGAATGGCATTTTTGGCCGGGTCAAAAGGTCAAAACATAACGCTATATCTAATTTTCTGATTGAGATTAGTTGATCCGTTTTTATTGTAGAATCACAGGGAGTTTTATGCATCTAATTCTCTTAAACGGATTGTTATTTTATGCATATACCATTTGGGAGTATGCAATTTACAATGCGCTTTGCTTTGATGTGGCACAAGGCCGAATGAATGGGGCTCTCAATGAGACTCGAACTCACTCGTGTAGGTCTGCTAGTCTAGCTTGCTAACCGTTACACCACCAGAGGAGCCCATACCATTTGGGAGTATGGTCAAAATTTAACTACTGGCACAATTCCTTATTGATCACATTTTCTGCCCAGTCGTATTTTCTTTGTACTGGTTTGTTGCATTGGCTCATAAAGTGATTAACCGTTTCATATCTTACTGCATAACCTACATTTGTCATTCTATTGTATATAACATATTTTCGCCATATTATAATTGGTCCATATGGCGTTGTTTTGTTTTGCGATAAGAAAGGATTCAGATTCTATCTGGAGATTTCCATTTAATGGCTATGTCCACGTTTTCTTGTGAGCTATCTCACGCGTGTGTCGCTTGAGTCGATACAGTATTCGCCAATAGCTCGGAAGACCGTGGTTCAATCCCATGTCGAGTTATATACTAAAGACTGAAAAAGTGTACTTTTTATCGCCCTGCTTAACACTCCACCTTATGAGGTACATATCAAAGGCAAAGTGGACTAATCCAGGGAAAGGAGTAGCTCCCTCGCTTACTCCTCGGTATAGTACTTATTGAAAAGGTGCCATTCGGGTTTCCCTCAAATACGGTCGCGAACTTTACCTACATATGTTAATAATGCTGTTAGTGGCTGATGTAAACAGACTTGCATTGTTCTTTTTAATGTAGCCTTCGAGTCATTGTATTGACGTATCAAAGAATTCCTCCATGCTGGCGAGTCCACTTTCTTTTTTCTCGACACAGTCTGTTTAGTTGTATAGTTAACTTTTTTTGTTTCTTCGTAATTCACTTCAAATGTGCTAAGACTTTGCAGGATTTTATTGTTCTATTCATTCGGTTGTTTATCCTTTCCCACTTTTCATTATGATCATGGCACATTTTTAAATGCCGATTTCTAAGGCTGTAAATTATTATTGTTGTTATTTTTAATGAGTAAAAAAAAATGCAAAAATAAGTGCTTGGATCTTGGCTGAGAGCTAAAACGATGTGTAACATAAGAGTGACGGTGATACTAATTATAGTTGGTGCACTCGGAACTGTCTCCAAAGATTTGGAAAAAAAGACGGGAGGAATTAAAGATCAGAGGAAAAATCAAGACTATTTAGACCTTAGCATTGTGATAATCCACAATAATATTTAAAAGATTCCGAAAGAGCTAAGCAGATATCAGTGAAAGATAACCAGTTAGATTTAGCGAGAAAACACATATACAGTAAAAATAATGAATATAAAAAAAAAAAAAAAAGCTAGAGAGAACTGTAAAAGAATGCTACGAGCTATATTGAACAAATCCTGGAAGCAACACTCCACGAAACAGTAGCTGTACAACCACTTACCTCCTATCCCTAAAGTCATCCAAGACGAGCAAAACATATCGAACACTGATTTTTATTTTTTGTTTATACCATTATATCATTTTCAATCGCTGCTACACCGAGGTGTAAGGGAAGCTGCTACTCCATTCCCTGGAGTACTCAACCTTACCTTTAACCCTTACTTTATGCTGAGTGTTAAGCAAGGAGGCATCAATTACCGTTTTTTGAGTCTTTGGTATGACTCGACTTGGGATTGAACCCAAGTCTCCCAGACCATTGGCCAAAAGGTGATTAATCTTTGTGATTTTTAAATTTGGAGCACCACTCCGTGCACTTTCTAAGTATGTAGTTGACATAACGAATAACAGATGCGACAAGAGGTGCCCGTGGTGTAATGGTTATCGTCGTAGGAAATGGACACGGCGACACGAGTTCAAATCCTGGTCGAGGCTGATTGCATTTCACGTAGCACTAATACCCTTTGGAAAGGTATGACTCCAATTATTATCCCTCCAGCTATGGGTAAATAGTAGGACAGGCTAGGTTCTTAAGCCTTGGTGACACAACTAGTCTAGGAGAAGGAAAACTCAGAATTCAAACCTGTTAAACTCCGCTTAAAAATTGACCCTGTGTCATATCCTGCCCGAGCGGAGGGGTTGGGTAAATAGGATAACAGTGGCGAGAGTGAGTCTTTAAAAAAATATATATACTTTCCTCAAATGTAAACTATTTTTTAAGTCAAGTGATTTTGTAAGAAAGGCAAAAGTGTCAAAAGGCTTATTTAAGAGATGTCAATGGTAGTCTAGCATTAAGGTGAACATAATTAATATTTGATCATCTTAAATTGAGAATTTGAAATAGACGGTATTGCATTGAAAGAATTCTAAAAAAAAAACGAAAACAAAAAAAAGACAAAAAAAAAACGAAAACAAAACCAAACAAAACAAAAACAGATTAATGCAAATCATTAGATTTCTTTATATAATTCATAATTGAGAATTAGTCTTTTATATATGATAGGACACTTCCCGGTTTCTCCCACATTGAAAGGTAAAGTTTTTGACATATGTTATTTACGTCTGGTGAGTTTTCCAACTGAGTTAAAAGAAATACTTCTTGTTCTTGAATAGTTATCACAGTTGTGTACATGAATAATTTAGCTATATCATCAATCTACG
>OY757912.1:103458565-103493565 GCA_963585895.1 Sepioteuthis lessoniana
GTGTTTGAAGAGATATTAAT
This sequence comes from Sepioteuthis lessoniana, assembly GCA_963585895.1. Lineage (NCBI taxonomy): Eukaryota > Metazoa > Mollusca > Cephalopoda > Myopsida > Loliginidae > Sepioteuthis > Sepioteuthis lessoniana. The sequence continues at coordinate 103,458,586 of OY757912.1, forward strand.
GTAGTAAAAGCTGACACCTAGTAACGCTGAAAGCATTATCTCCCACCAAATCACGAAATTAAGCAGCGATGAAGTAGTTCATGACTATGATGGATGACCACTTCACAATAGCAGATGCGTGTAGCAAACTGAGGAACGTGTGCAATATTAAACAAACTTTATCGAATAACAAAAGCTTTAACGGAACATTTCAACAAAGGGAATGCCAAAAATTGTTATGTATAATTGTATAAAAATAGAGTATAGAATAATCTATAGTCAATATGAAGCTAAAAGTTAATGCTAGGCTTAACGTAAAGAAAATCTAATTGTATTTTATCTTATTATTAGCACATTCAGTTTCAAAAAGGAACAAAAATTATTTCTAATTTCGAACCGTCAAGAGACTTGTACAGTTCTTATAAGTATTAGTTTAAACTGTCTTTCTTCAGTTTTATAATCGAATAAATGACATTTGCTAAATTACCTCCCAGAAACGAAACATAATTATACAAATTGCGTTTTTGGTTTGTTTTTTTTTAACTTTTTTCTTTTTATTTATTTCTAAAACGTGTTATAGTTAAGAACGGATATAAATAAGAGTTCAGATTGTTATGAAATAGCCGAGGGATTTCGGTTCATGCCTTTGAGTTTAGTTAGGCTGAGAACCTTTCGGCTCAGCACATGGGTTGGTTGGGTGTAAAATTGAAGCAGGTGTTAACGCGGGTGCGCGAAAGCGGATGGAGGTGTCACTCAGATGTCATAACAGTCCGAGACGATCCTGGGTGACAAGGTGCGGGTGACGTCACGCACCGGAAACACGTGGAAGTTTGTGTGAGAATTTGAAGAAAATAAGAGTCGGGTTTTAGACACCAAACGAGAAGGATAAATTTTGGAGCTCGCAGGCGCGAGGCGAACTTGCGCCCTATGGGGGGCCGCTCGAGTTGGGGGCCAAATGAATAAGACAGCATAGAAGATTGTATCTCTCCTCCTTACGTCGAAACTTTTAACTCAAAGTTAATAAAAAGGTTTCGTACCTGAACAAGAAGTAGTTACGTGTTTTTGAGATTCCTGTTCTTTATATGTTCTATAGTAATGAACATTACATGTCTATTTCGCACATTCGCCATATTCGTGTATATGGCTACGCAACAAGATGAATACAACGGTATTATCTGTTATTATTCTTCACATCAATTTCATTTTACCAAAATTCAATGCTCCCTATCCGTAGTGCCTTCACCGACGACATCCCCAGCAGTTGGGCAAGATATCCTCCCCCCAAACAAATGTACTCAGTAACCTTTTAAAATGTATCATGTGGAGCCAACTGTTTGTTTCCCTTAATCGTATTACTGACGCGTAGTGGCACTAATTTTAATGACTTTTTCAGTGGTCAAAAAATATTACTACAGATATTAGCTGCTAAAAAATCACTTGTACTAGATTGGAATACGGCATATATTCGTGCATCAGGCGATATTCAGAGAAAACATTTTGACAGATATTAGGGAGTTGCTCAAAGACGAGATAGCGGCTGTGTGCGTGTAAATAGTAGGCCAAGGCAAAGATATGATCAATTAGTATGCCTGAAGAATCAACAAATAGTCACGTTTCATGTGAAATATTGATAGTGTTATAAGAAATATTTTGTTGTGGTTAGGTATTTTCACTCCAAAATTTCGAAAAATCAAGAGAATTGAATAGAAAAACTATTTTCCCAAATATATATGATCTGAAGCCTAGTCAGCGAAAAAAGAACACATGATACAAGGGATTACGCGATGATTTTATCTTCTTGAGTTCCAACTATAGTGGGCGCACAATACTCGAGATCGAATTATACGAGAACGGATCAATAAAGTTTCTTCGAAGAAGGTAGCAGTAATGATTAACAGGCATACATTGGTTCCACTTGAATTTGTTAGAAAAAAACAGATGATCGTCATTTACCGGTATCGTTTACCGCTTCACTTAGTCCACATTAATTTTCTTCTATCTGGTTCGGTTTCTTCATTTAATCACATATAAACCTTTATACCTGTTGTGTTCTGGTTAGTGAACACAAGTAGTAGTAATAATAAGACAAACCACGATATGAGAGGAAAAATAGTTAAATTTACAGGAAAGAGTATTTATAAGAGAGAGACTGTTAGTAATAAGAACATAGGATTAGTGATAGAGTAATGATATACTTCAACAATAGGAACGGCTCTTCTGGTCTGACTCGTAGGCTTATTCCCAGATTGATCTCCGCTACTGCCACATATGGCAGATGGAGCAGCTCATTATGCTGAAAATGTAGGTGATACCCAACAATACCAAAATCATCCTACTTGAATGTTCATAGAGGAGGTTTTTAACCCATTGTTTGGTGACTCCGGTGATTCATTCATTCCAAATTGTATTTGTAAAAAAAGGGGCGTAATGTAATGGCAGAACCACAATTCGAAGTCGTATAGTACGACGAAGCAGTAGATCATATTGGTTACTTAACCACGGAATTCCACTATTTCTTGTATTTAAATAGTCCCGCTCTCTCTCTCTCTCATCTCTCTCTCTCCCTCTCTCTCTATATATATATGTATATATATATTTATATATATATATATATATATATATATATGTGTGTGTGTTATTACTTATATTCGTATATTTGTTCCACGGTTGAATGTCTCCTGTTCTTCCATTTTTTTATACATCACTTTACACTACCACATATTATGATTGACTAGGAAATCTTTTAACTTGTCGTATCATTTTGCGCACCAACGAAACTTTAAGTCCCGGATTTCTCGTTCTTAATTTGATATTGGTACAGGGTGTATACCTTCACTACAATAATCGTGTAATACACGTTATCTTGGAAATTATTCTTATATATATATATATATATATATATATATATATATATCATCATCATCTCACGCTGGTAGCACGGATATCCCTGACCCTCTCTCGACACTCCTCCCTATCGTTCATCGCCCTAGGTAGGTCTTCAGGACAACATCCCGTATCCTCACATAGCTGCTGAATGTACGTTCGTGCTGGTCGTCCTGCTTTTGCGCGGCCATGTGTGGGGATCCATAAGTGTACATCTCTTATGAGTTCATCTCTGCTTCTCCAGCAGTGTCCTGCATGTCTGGTTCGTCTAACTTGAATAGTTTTCGTGATAGGGGGCAGGTGGCCGTACAGTTGGTGCCTTGTGGGGTGTTGCTGCGAGGACTTGTGTAATTGCCATCTAGCTTCTTCTCCAGCCGTTTTGTTAGCGTCCATGTAGTGCAGCCATATAGCAGTATCGATGTGACCGCTGCCTGGAAGAAACTGCGTTTCATTTTATCGGTTAGGTCTGATTTCCATATAATCGATAGCCTATTGATAGCTGTCCATGCTTTCGTTAACCTCGTTTCGATGTCCTTTTCGGTTGATTCGACGCTGCTTCCGAGGTAAGTGAATTTGTCTACTAGTTTAAGGGGGGTTCCTTCTAGAGTGGAGATGTCCCCCGTTTGGTTATAGCACATATATTCCGTTTTGTGTGCATTAACATAGAGGCCTATGCTTGCTGCTGCTCGTTCCAAACTATGCAGAAGTGTTTCGGCTCGGTCAGGTGTATTTGCCAGTATCACTATGTCATCGGCGTAGTCGGCGTCGGTAATTGTTTTTGCGGGGTACCTTCTACTTCTTTTCTTCGTCAGCTTGAAGCCATTCTCCCTGATTTTGTCAATCGATGTTCTAAGTACGTAGTCTAGACAAATGATAAAGAGGTACGGGGCCAGCGTATCCCCTTGTAGTACTCCTGCTACAATGTCAAAGTATTCTGTGTCTCCATCCGGTGATCGTACCTTTACTTTAGTGTTTCTATAGAGAATCGTTATTGCCGCTACGGTTTCTTTAGGTATGCCGTACGCTAGTAGGATTTGTTCCATCTTTCCTCTGTGAATGGAATCGAAAGCCTTGGTAAAGTCGACAAATATTAATGTCGCTTGTAGGTTCTTTGCCCGTACACCTTCAAGGATTCTACGGATGGTTAATATTTGTGAGGTCGTGGATCTATTTCTTCGGAAGCCATTTTGGTTTTTTCTATGTATGTTGTCGATTTTGGGTTCTATGCGGTTTCGTAGTAGGGCATTGTAGATTTTGGCTGCTATGGATGTAGGTGTTATGCCTCGGTAGTTTTTGGCTAATCCGAGGTCACCCTTTTTAGGGAAGGGGAGTATGCATCCCTTCATCCATCTATCTATCGGATTTTCATTGTATACTGCGTTGCAGTGTCGGAGCAGTATGTCGTCGAATTGTCTGGTCTTCCATACTTCCGGGGGAATTTCGTCCAGCCCTGCAGCTTTCCAATTTTAATTTTTCTGAGAACCGAGTCGAGTTCTTCTTGTGTGAACGGTCCTAGTTTAATGTCTAATTGTTTGCTAATTATTCTGGTGATTGGTTAATGTGTTATTTTTGGTGGGTTTCTAAGTAAGATTTCGAAGTGCTGTTTCCACAGTTTTATGCTTTCTTGTTGGTTTGCTGCTTTCAGTTTTGCTTTGGCTGTGTTCTTTCTTCTGCTCCCTTCGTTTATTGTTTGCCAGGCAATTCTAGATTGTCTATCTTCCACCGAGTCTCTAATCTTATCTATCTGATTTTGAATGTATTCTGTCTGTTCCTTTATATATGTGCCTGCTAATTGATATTGTGCCGTTTTTAGTTTTAAGGCATTTGTGTTTGTTGGGTTTTTTCGATAGTTTTTGGAGGCTGTTTTCACTAGTGCACGTTTTTCTCTTACCGCTAAAGTTTCCCATGGGACTCTATATTTAGTTTTAAGTTTTGTTGGAATGTATTTTGCTGCTGCCTCGAGGTGTGCATTGACGAAATTTTCATATTCGTCGTTTGGTGTACTTTTTTCCGTCTTTTCTTGTAGTGTTTCGAATCTTTTTCTTAATTCTAATTCGTATTTATCTCTTATATCTATGTTGTGAATAGGGCCCAGTCATAGTGTTTGGTGGTCGCTGTTTGTTTGGCGTTTTTTCGGCTTAACCGTATTTTCGCCGTGACTATTCGATGATCGGTAGACACACCCTCAAAAGAGGAGTATGCCTCGCAATTCAATGCACTATTTTTCCATTTCTTGTTTATAAGGACGTAGTCTATCTGAGCTTTAGTATTGTTTGCGTACGTGTATTTCCATAGTTTGCCCTCCCTTTTTTGGTAGTTTGTATTGAGGCATGCTAATCTATTTTCTATCATGAAATCTGTTAGATGTTGCCCATTCCTATTTGACGTGTTGTGGAGGCTGTATTTGTTGTTTCCGTCTTTCCCAATTTGTGCATTCATGTCTCCGCCAATGACTAACATGTTGTTTTTCAGGATGCTACGCACTAATGAGGATAACTCATCGTAGAAGGTGACTAGTTTAATTTCCTCATTAACATTGGTGGGGCTGTAGCATGAGATGATTGTTGCTCTGGGGTTGCCGTTAAAAGTAGCTGCCATCATTCTAGGTTGTATTTTCTCAACGCTATTAAGGGTTTTCAATGCTCTAGGTCCTATAAGTAATCCTACCCCTCCTACTGCGGCGTTGACAGGGTTTTCCATGCGGATACAGTGACGAGCGACCAGCCATTACCAGTTTCGTGATATTTGATATCTTCGGTGTGCGTGTATCGGTGTTCTTGTATGCATATTATGTCAATCTTATGTTCTTCGGCCGATATGATTAGCTCTGGTACTTGTCTTATTCTATTTAAGGTTCTTACGTTAAATGTGGCTATTTGTAGTGTTTGCTTGCATTTTAGTAGTTTTGATTGTTTGAGCTCTGTAGCTGATTTTTCGAACACTGAGGCCAGGGCTCCAACCTCAGCAGGACGCGCCCCTTTTTACCCGCGCGAAGAGCGATGCAGTTTGTGTATGTGGTTTGAGTGTGGGTCATGGTTATCGTTCGATGGTTGTTTTATTCTCTTCTATAGAAGCCACTCTTATAGAGGAGCAGCAGTAGTTCCCCGATCTAACTAACGATCCTGAGCGTAAAGTCGTCAAACTCACGTACAGGACCCGTTTAGGTATTGAGTTTGGTCGTCCATGGGTTTATTCAAATACCTTTACGTACATCATGCTGCTTCCCATGTGTACGTAAAAAAAAAGGGGGGGATAATTTTGATTTATGTTTTCTTAAGTTTTAACTTACTTAAAGTCCAAGATTAAGGTACATTCGTCAGACTTTCACTGGTACTGATTTTTGCTTTTTTTTGGCGGTATTGGGACTTTTCCTAGGCTTTTTAGTTTTTATTTTTATTTTTCTATACTACAGTTGGGAACCTAGCAGGCTTCAGGAATTATAGAACTTTAAATTTTTTTTTTTTTTTTGTGTTTTAGGCTTTTACTTCTTCTAAACTACAGTTAGGGCTTTCTTTACGAATGTTTAAATTATATTATAGAAGAGATTCAAAAACATTCTGCCTTGTTCGCTGACATTTGGAAAGAGTCTTAACATCAATTTGGCTTTATAGTAGAGTCAGCGTGTCTTTACATTTAAAACGCATAGTTTAAGCATTATTTCACAAACAAAATACAGCATAACATATATATATATATATATATATATATATTGTCATCCACAGACAGACTGTTTCGTTGAATCACAACTCTTCATTGTGGTTAAACACGTAGGACGCTTTAAGCTGGGATCGAAACCCGCCCAACCTTACGTTAGACTTAGTATCAGGCCGATCAACCAACAAGCGTACCACGTCAGCTTAGGAATTATAAGGTATATTAAGTAGCAGCAGCAGCGTTCCTTTGTTTACATTATATATATATATATATATATATATATATATATATATATATATATTAGAATTAAACACTAAAAGTGCCCTCAAACTGCAAATATTTAGACAAAAATAAAGCCTTTCACAAAATATCAACAATTTTAAAATGAGGCAGAGTAATAACTCCTGATTCTGAGATTCATGTATTCCGTCAGAATTTCATCTGACGTTCAGAGACGTGAAATACAAATTCATGAGCAATTAAGCTGTCTTATAATTATATTTTAATATATATATATATATATATATATATATATAGAGAGAGAGAGAGAGAGAGAGAGATCCCACTGAAGTGGGAATTCATCCTTGAATCAAATAAACACAAGTTTAGGGAGATCCGATGAACATTAATTATATCGTACATTTAATAACTGGTTTATACAATAATCTTAACCCTTTTCTTTCTTTTTTTTCTTTACAACATTTGGCGTATATAGAAATATCTTCGTCATTCAGGAAAGTTTTGTTTTTGTTTTTGTTTTTAATCAAAAGTTCCTCGTTCCACAATTTATGAACAGATAACTTTTATGCTATATCTGTTCGAAAGAAGTGTGAACGGTCTACAAGAGATCTTTCTGTTCTACTTCTTTAATTGTCGGTTTCGATATTCATTCATCTGAAAGAGATCATTACGTCTTGCCATCATATTGATCGACCACATCTTCATAATAAATACGCTCTGTAGCGTCTTCAACGACCACCGGCCGACTGACTGCGAATCTGAGTTGATATTAAACCCATTATCTTAAGAATACCCCGTCAATAATTAAGGTATAGTTGACACGTGCATCTTAGCCCTGTATTAACGTGACAGAGCAAAGAAGGCACCGTACAATGCAGCTGCCTTGAAATAACCATCTATGCAATAATCGATCTATCATGGTCGAAATTAATAAGCAGTAGGATATGCATCTCTTTGAAGTCATTGTCGAGTTTTCTATTCAAGTGTCAAAATGGTTCATTTTGCACATTTCGTTCATCTTTATTAGCACTATAAGTTTCATCTTTTTTTTTCTTTGTTTGGATTTGTTTGTTTTTGTTGTTTGTTTTTTTTCCTGTTTGTTGTCTTTTCTTCCTTTTTGGATAATTTTTGCATTTTTTCTGGGTTTTTTTTTTCACTAATAAAATCTGAATTTAGATAAGCAAAGCACAGATAACATTAAATGTGATTTTATGTCTCTTTAGATGTTAATATCTTTTCTGATTTCTAGCTGATTGATCTTGTGATAGAAGAGTCTATCAACCCTGCATTCAGTTATAAAAATAATAATGATAAAATGAAAGTAAAATTAGTTATGATATAATTCAAATATTGAAGGGTCTATCAAATCCTGTCTTGTAGTAGAAACCAGGATATTGAAAAATATAATACATAATAATCATATATGATGGATTTTCAATGGAGACTGAGTGAATCAAGACATCTAAGCTTTCAGGGCTCATTAGATAATTCCAACTGATTTTCAGATTGTTCCTATATAGGTGGTTTTGATTGTTTTACCATTCTCCTGTTCATCTAGGCTCTTTTCCAGATTCTAATGGGTTGTTCCAAGAGACCCATTTTTAATTGTGATTACTACCACTATCATATTCCACAGCTTATTCAAATCTCCGACAAGGTCAAGGTATTTAGTCAGCTTTTCACCTTCATTCACATTTAATCTATCATTAACTAGAACAGAAAAAAAAAACAGGATGTGACCGGTTATTATTTTTTTTAGTTAAAATGAAACCTATTCTTTTGGCAATAACTGGGTAATTTCGTTGAATTTAAGTCGCAGAGAATTGTATACGTTTCAACGGATAGATTCTAGTTAGTTCCTATGGTATTTGTTAGAATGGTGAAACTTCATTTTCTGGCGTATTTCCATGTGGATATCCTTTCATAGCAAGTCATATCAGCTCTTGTATTCCTTGTGTATTAATTTTCAACATTCGCTTACGATGTGATAATGTTTAATCTGTATCGCCACATTGCCTACAATAGCATTTTTCTGAGTATTATCAATTATTACAATGCTATGATTAGTCTTGATGGCATTATTTTGTACTGTTATCATTAGAGATGCTTTTTCTTTCATTACATTTCCCTTTTATCCAGGTTTTCCCATTTTTATTTTCTAGATTATTGATATGTTAGTTGTTATGTTATAACTGATATATTCCTACATCAATGCAATCCTAAGTGTTTGTGATCCCACATCATCCGTAAGTATTCGCAGAGAGCTAACCTTAGTCATCTCTAGAATGTAAAGCCTTGTGCATTGTTTCCAAATTCTTTTCTTCTTGAGTTGGGTTCCTCTCTTGTCCATTTAAAAAAGAGACTAGATTAATTTTTAAGGGTAACGGCCTATGTATTCATATTTTATTAGAGTTATGCAGCAGTGTTTAGGTTTAAGAAATTTTCTCGTCCTTCTGCTGATCTAATTTCATATTTTTTCTTTAATCTCCCAATTTTGATTGTGTCCTCTTCTAATATTTTCAGATATTTATTATTGTCTTTTCTACACATGTTCTGATGATTTCCTAATTAGATAGTCCTTTTCCTTCAGTTCTCTCTTTTGTTTATAACAAGAATGGCACATTTTTGAATTCAAATACCATTATGATATCGTCGTTGAAGGTTCTAATAGTTTTATTTTTTTGTGTTCTTATTATTTTTCATTTTTGTCAAAGACCATAATATCACCCATATACATTAAGTGTTTTTTTTTTATTCTACTTTGGAAATCTGCAGCATCCAATGCCTTTTATATGTATATGATTCTGTGACCTTAATGCAACAATGAATTAAAGTGGTGACAATGAATCTCCCTGAAAAAAGTCCTCTTTAGAATTTTTACTTCCATTAGCGATTGTTCTCTTGTCAATAGATCTTCTCTCAACAATTTCATAGCACTCTTGATAAAGTTTATTATTTTCTCTGATGATATTTGTCCTCCGTCTCACCTACCGGACGAGTATGGCACAAGGCCTTTCTTAAGGTGGGTCCGGGCACAAGACTGGAGCCGACACGCGCCCGGCATTTCCAAAAATGCCTCGGACCCCGTCGGCATTCCCCTAAAAGGTGCGCCTCAGGGGCCGGACGATAAACACGACCCCTCCGAAGAGAGTTAAAGGCCAGAGGTATATCCAGTGACAAGACACACCCGACCTGAACCGCCCATCGCATCACGGCCGGCCGAAATGTATCCCGTCAACTGGATATGTCGCTTCTCGAAAAGCCGAGAAGCGATTTTTAGACATTTCATGATCCATTTTTTTTTTCGGTATTATGTCGTTAGCTTTTCTATAGTTTATCAGTATCAGGGAAAAAAACTGATCCTCTTTGTCTTTACTGGCTTTTAAATAAAGTGGTCAATATGCAGTAGGCCATTTGTTTCTTTAATTCCTTTGCAACAACTTTTTTGATACGGAAGGAATAGTCATCATCTTTTTATCAAGAGGTAGGTTTCCTTACTTATTTTTGTGGTTAGGAACTCCCATATCATTGCTGAATATGTTTTTAGTCCATAATGGCTCAGGATAATTTTCCTTCTCTAGATCACAGTAGTGTTTCTAATTGTTATTTATTGAGGGATCTTTATTTCTTCTTATCAGCAAGCTTACGACAAGTGAATAGATGTGAAGTTTTACATACAAGTACATATATAATGCTTGGGTGCCTTTAAAATTTTCGACTTACTTGAGTGTTACTTTTGATAAATCCACATCTACGAGGATCATTAAATAAGTTTCCAGAATTTTTTTCGTATGGGCACTTTTATTGATAGTATACGCATGAAACTCAAGTTCCTTCGATGTAATCTCCTCCGGTTGCAACGCACTTGTTGTACCGTTCTAATAACTACTAGAAGGCCCCACGGAAGTCCTCTTGTGTAAGCATGTCAATGACCTTTGTCACAGCCTCTTTTATCTCCTCAATTGTCTCATAACGACAGCCACTGAGCTTAGGGAATAACCAAAAGTCACAGGGATCAAAGTCTGGACTATAGGGAGGGTGAGCAACTGTCTTGATGCCCATCTTGGTCAAATAGTCTGTGACAAGGATTGAATTGTGGACTGGTGCATTATCCTGGTGTAAATGCCACTGACCAGATTTGAAGAGTGCTGGCCTCTTTCGGCGGAATCTCTTGCTGAACTCCGTTAAAACCTCAACATAATAACCCTAACCCTAGCCCTTTGGCCAATCAACTCTGGTGTATTGGCTTCCTTACTCCTCCCACACCTCTTCTAATCCCTCACACACTCCCTGCCTTCCTTGAATCTCTCATGCCACTCAAAGACTGACGCTCGATTCATGAAAGATAGTCGAAAAGCAGTCTGAAGCATTCCACACATTTATGTGGCATTTTTTCCAAGTTTAAAACAAAATTTTATTGCAAATCATTCTTCTAAAATGTCTTCACGTCCAGATTGCATTTTTGAAATTCACCAACAGTGACAGACAGATTTTAGTAAGGTGTACTCCAATTGCTTCTGTAGCTGTTCATTTGAATCTGAAATCATAACAATCTGTCAGTCATCTTATAAGATATACAGCAATAACATAGTGAATTTTCAAGAGTCTACAGCAATTTTAAATGCCTGTACCAAAAAGTCTGGAAACTTATTAAATGCTCCACGTATTTTTCTTTCTGGGTTATTCTTATTACCTTGAAATTTACTTTTAAGATTGTGTATTCAATTAATTTTTCGAATGTGTTCTTTCTGTTCCCAAAATAAGGTTTTCTTACATTTGCTTCTGACAACTACATTGATTTGCTCATAGAATTTTCTTTCTTTGTTCTGAAATATTCTATTTTATTTGTTATGTTTGACTCATTTAAGTTATCTTTTGAGTCTACCTTCTTTAGCTATTTTTAATCTATTTCTTCCGGTCATTTTGTATGTTTTCTCTGTTGTGACAATTTACTGGACAAATACTTGAATCTTGCCAGGGAGCTGAAAAGTTTTGGAACATGAAGATAACAGTGAAAACACTCGTACTAAGACAACTCGGAGCATTCCACAAGTATCTGCAAAAGAGACATATTGGCATTATCATAAAACAATCTTAGATAGCCTTTCAATTGTGATCGTATATGCATCATTTTATGATAGTCTAATTATTACCAAATATTTCCTTTACATTATAGAGGTATAAAACGATTTCTGTAAATAGGTGAAGTGTGTAAAATTTTCTTTTAAAGACAGACGCACACAATCGTGCTAGAATATATATATATAGTCATCCACAGACAGACTGTTTCGTTCTATCAGAAATCTTCAGTGTGGCTAGACACGCAGGACGCTCGAAGCTGGGATCGAAACCCGTCCAACTTTACGTTAGACTATGTTTCAGACCTCTCGGCCACCAAGCGGACCACGTTGGCTAAGGGAATTTTAAGGTATTTTATTTTAGCAACAGCAGCAGCAGCCTTTGTTTGCATTTTTTATACCCTATCGGCTACCAGAGTGCTCAATTCTTTCGAAAAGCTTTGCATTACGCTAGCGGCGGCCGACAATTCCTTCGCCAGAGAGCTCAGCCCCCATGGGGGAGCATATATTGTGTATATATATATATGTATATATGAGTACGTTTGTGTGCGTCTGTTTTCAAAAGGAAAGTGAGAGGAAGAGAGATTGATGGACATAACGTGATATATTTATAGATTAAAGTACATTAAAAAAAACCATAAAAGTACATAAAAAAGGTAAAAAAGTACATAAAAAAACATTAAAAAAATGAAATAGTCTTCTATTTATTTGGATTTTCGAATATTTAAAGAGTATATTATCAATTAATCTATCGTTCTCATTGAAAATGGAGACATGAATTTTAAATGCGGAAATCAATATGTGTTGTCAATCGTACTATACATATTCCTTGATTTGAGTTTCAACCAGCTGTGTAGTTCGAAAATCATCACCAGTGGTGTTATCGCCCGAATTAATGTATGCAGCATGGTATGTAGCGCGGTGTTTATGTCAGTGAGGCTATTCCTTACCTGTGATGAGAACCATGTAGTAACACAACTCGACTTGTAATGTAAGGATGTTTCGTTGTGTTATTTTCACTCTGTGTGGTCGCTGAGGCCGTAAAATCAGGAAAAAATGGACAACGGAAACCACGTGTTTCTTTATTCGCTTGTGTCGGAAAACATTCTTTCTGGGCCTTTTATTTCTTGTTCCGCCTTCCCGCCCCGGACACCAAAAGGTAAACAGTTATCAAATCACGAAACCATTTTACACACACACACACACACATATATATATATATATATATATATATATAATATATATATATATATATATATATATATATATATATATATATATATATATATGTATGTGTGTGTGTGTGTGTGTATGTGTGTGTGTGTGGGAAAATGAAAGAAAAAGTGAACATTGTCAACTCGTTTTTATTTCGACTGCTACTTTCATTCTTATATTTTTATTCAATAACTTTATTTCGTTTTATATATATTTTGTGCAATCCACTACAAAGTACTCAAAATGCTACATACGACACTCGATACATTTTGTTAAATTCTGCTTTTGACGTTATGTGAATTCAATCAAATTGAAAACAGAATATTACGAGCGCATTATCTAAGAAGACTGAATATCATATTGTTCATTGAATATTTACGCTAAGCCTTGAAATGCTATTGTTTTGAATGAGTATATCGTGTTTTCGAAAAAAAAATCTTATGATTGTAAATTTCTTTTTTTTACCTCAATTTTTAAATTTTGTTATTCTTATTTTTAAAATTCTATATTCTAATATTAAACCATATTAATATTTAACTTATTTTGTCTATAAATATTAGATTTTAAAATTTTAGCGAGTATTATACGTTGGACATTTTGTACAGTGTAAATTACGATCTCTGTAAATAATCAAACTGTGAATTTTCTTATCCCAATTTAACCGTTAATCTTTGACATTAAAAAGCGATTATTGTCAGAATTAAAAATAAAAGACAGGATACGGCTCTGTGGAAGAAGAAAGTCGAAAACATTCGCTCACATACTTTGCTCTGATCACTCAATCAACAGACCGAGCAGAGACTTTAATAGCCATAAATTTAAAAAAAAAAAACAGAAGATGAGTCTGAAGTGAGAGCTATGGCAAAAGAATCCATTATAAAACTAGATTTTCAGTACAAAGGTTAAAAGAAAACAATCCAATAGATGTATAAGTCAGCCACCGGTTGTGAAATATATGATAAGGTAAACACGTTTCTTTTTAGTCTAAAAGGGTACTTTTCTGATAAACAAAAGCCACTCTAGGAATGCCGGAAGTTCGGAAACTAAAACGATGTGATTAAACAAGAAAACACTGATGAGAATATTAATCTTAAGCATCATCATTATCAACTCATGACTATAGCTCGATTTTCCTTGAATTTCTTTCGCCATCACCCATGGAAAGTCCTCTTGACTAACACTGGTGTGTCCATACGTCGACGTCCACAGGAGAACGTCGCATATTAGAATATCCTTCACCAGCAGTATCCATCCTGTGTTGTACGAATAACTTGGATGGTTAGGAAGATCGAAACAGTTATTTTTAAGAAGTTCTTTTTTTATTTTATTTGTATGGTCTGCGAGATAGAATGCATTCATCAAATTCTTTATAACGGAAGAACAAAATTTCCTATGTCATGAATTCTAATGTTCTGATAATGTCTAACTAGCGGAATGCCTGATTTGATGTGAGAGATACTTGTGAAGCGCCGTTCATAAATGACCCTTTCAAAATATACGGGACATTTAAATGAAGTAACGGTCTTGCTCTGACCGAAACGATCTGAATAATTTCGGTGTCTTAAACAAATCTTAAAATAATATTTTCATAAAATATCTTAGAATGTTCCTTTTTCATAACATGTTATATGATGTCTTTCGAAAAAAATATTTTTGTTAAAATACATTTACAAACGAAAGAAAAATAATGAGAAAAATTAAAATACAATGCCTGAAAATTAAATTATGACGCTCTGTAACAAAGTCTTATGGAATGAAATTAAAATAGAATTGTAATTAAAATAAATCTAGCTCTGATCAAAGAGATTCGTCTCTTCACTTAAGTCAGATTGAATAATGTAATTTGTTGTTTCGGATTTTATTTGATAATCCTGTTTTCCATTTATAATAAATTTTCTGTATTTAGTAAAAATGTTAATCTTGAAATCGAAAGCAAAGATTCGATCAACCCGTCTTATCGAGGTTTTGAATGAGATAAATAAAAATGTTGCAATACCAAATTAATTCATTTTGGGATGAAATAAAACTAAATTTTGCAGCAAAGTTTATATCAAGTAAAAATTCATTTTTTGAAAACTTTTCTGATGAAACAACTTTCCGTATTCTTAGCAAGTCAACATGCGTAACATCCGTATTTTGGGGATTGACTGACACAGAGAGTTGTCGAACATGAAAGAGTTAACATATGTAATATATGGCATATTTCGGAAAAAATCGATACATTGAGAAATTCTTTAAGGTATGGTCTTAATGGGGATCATTATTCGGAAATACCGGAAAGCTTGAACAATTAGAATTGTTTGAGGATACAGAGTTTCCACATGATTCATCAATGATTATGTTTGAGTATCAGGCAAATTCCGGAAGAAAAATTCCCTAATAGATAAATTGGAAGAAAGGGACATTCATCTAGGCCTTCACGATCACCTGATTTGATTCCATCGGTTTTAGTTTTATGTGGTCATTTGAAAATTAATATTCATTCAATTAAATTTCGACCTCTTGGGGATTCACACTCTAAGAGAAGTAATGTGATTTAAAGTATTTCTAAAAACAAGTAGCAATTTTTTTCGGAATTGCATAAACGTAACAATCCAAACAATATATCTAAATAATTATTCATTCATACCCTTTTTAAAGGTTAGTTCTATCATCAATAGATACAAAGCTCTTAATATTTCAAATTGCATATTGAATTTCTTTATACACCCTGTATAATTAGAAACCAATTATTTTCTTTATTCTTTTTCGGCCAAAAATAATACAGCAAGAGTTGAAACAACGAAGAAAAGGCAACTGCCGTTTCACCAATTCCTCCTCTGCCATAAGCAGAATGTAGATCAGGGTCAATTTGTAAGACGATTACAACCGGTTTCACTCAAGATATTTTCTTCTCTCAGCCTGGTTGCCTTTAAAAAAAATGGTAAACTAAATTGCTGTTATTTAACCTTTGATTGAAAGAGAAAAATATGGGTTTTATATATTTCCCAAAATGTGAAATGCAAACAATATCATCCAGGATTTGAAAGCAGTTCACTGATATACGGTTTTGCTAATACATAACGTATATATTCAAATAAGGAACGTCGTCATGTAATGAACCCTTATTTCTATCCACTAAAAAGATGTTTTTATCATATATTGAATGTTATAAATGACCCCTAACTTTTTACTACAAATTATTTTTTCAACATGCAATAACATAAACATTCCAAATGTAATTAAACTTTTAAACTACTGTAATAAAATCAAAATCAACGCACTGTGAATGAACAATTATACCTAGACCCTGAGGTAGCCAATTGTGTTTACTAGGATATTCCAAATATATTAAACCCCTCATACAATAATTACGAAGTAATTCAAAACCATTGGCCGTTGTATCCATGACTAATTTCTCCTTACTCTGACCCAACATGTTTCGACATAGCCTCGATTATGCCAAAATAAAGAATTTTAGGTAACATTATGATGTTTTTTTTTATATATATATTTGTTAATTGTTTAAAATATTTGTACATATTATATACTCTGTGGTTATAAACAGAAAAGAATGTTGGCTAAAACTTTAATTATATTATGTTGTTTAGGTTTATTTTTTGCTGGGAGACTTAGGATCGAAGTTAAGACAAAGTTAGATCAAGAAACAAGTTAAGCTTTTTACTTCTCAAAACATCTAGGATAATGATCAATACCTTGTTTTATGGTTAAAAAAATGGTCTTAAATGTCATCGTATATACACGAGAATATATACGATAAGCAAATATCTCACAAGAGTTTTATTTGTGACGCATTTACATATTTTAAATTCATCAATGATCTCTCCCTAACCAGTTTATTAATAACCAGTTGTCGAATAGATTGCTTGTCGCCATTCACATATATAAATAAAGGGCTCAATTACAACAAAGATTCGGGTGGATGACTTCGGATAATTCAAAAAAGACACCTGTAAAAATCATTGTTTTCAGATGAACTAGTCATTCATTCTAATTAGAGCTCGTAGATGTTCAAAATACAGTATATTATTCGTCCTTCCAATAAATGTTTCGACATCTGAAAATAATTCACTGACGTCTCTTCTGTTTAATCGATAACTGGGGTAGCATTTACGTAATAACCATTCATGGAGCTTTAAGGAGTTTTTTTTTCTCAAGTCAGATTAAAAAAAAAAATACCCATGTCGGCATCTGGAAGAAGAGAATATTTTCGGGTATGTTTTGAAATAGAATGTGTATCTTTATAGATAATTTACTAACGAAAAACAACCGAATAAAGCGAGTAACGTGAATGAATAAATAACTTATCTTAGGATTCTGAACTAAAAATAAAAGAAAAAGAAACTAACCGAAATGTTTTCATACTGGATGATCGGTGAAGTTCTTGTTTTTTTATTATAAGAAATGTCCCTGGTGATATTGATTCCACTATTTAGGCGGGAGTTTATGATTATTATTACTTTGAGTATTTAGAGGATACAATGTGATAGCGATCATCATAATTATTTTTAGTCAATGGCAAATTTTACTGAAAATTTGCTTTACTCTTTATGCTAGAAAATTTAAAGTGCATTTCTCTGCAACCCCCCCCCCATATATATATATATATATATATATATATATATATATATATATATATATATATATATATATATTCTTTGTCAAGATATTTAGAAATAAGCAAATTGAGATTTGGATCATACACAGCTATATAAAACTAAAGTACTGGGTTAAACTTAAATATTTAACGCGATTCACAATTTACCTTCCCCCTCATTTATATATATATATATATATATATATATATATATATATATATATATATATATATATATATATGCATTAAATTTTCATCAGACAACGATTGAAAGCATGTGCGATACGCTGCCCTCATTAGCCGCGAACCGGGGATGATAACACATTTTCGGTTGCCCAATGCGGTTCTGCCACTTTTGGCGCTACCAAGCAGGTTTTGCCATCGGAGATGTTATTAAGAGAATTATATATATATATATATATATATATATATATATATATATATATATATATATATATATATATGCCAGATCAATTGAGAGCAGAGACTACATTAGACGTTAATCTTCATTTTTAGTGTGCCGTTTGTGATCGGTTGATGTTATTACGTGTTCACAGTAACCGTTTCTTACGTAATCACACGGGAATGCTGGTTCTGCGTGTATTTCTTTCATGCTGAAAATTTCTTGCTTTCGACCAAATCCAACTTGATACATATTGTGCCGCAGTCTGAAGACGATATATATATATATATATATATATATATATATGATTAGCTTTTGTTTCCCAAATTAACCTCAGCAGGGAAAAATGGCTTTCTAATTCATACATTTTTCAAAAAAATTGAGAAAATGCATTCTTCCATATTTAACACCCAAAATTGGACAAATTAAAGAAAGAATTCCTATTAGAATTAAAAGTTCTTTTTAAAACGTTAAAATTAGAAGCACAACCCGCTTTTTAAATGAAAAGGGCACGAAAATGAAATAACATCCGCATCGTGCGCTGAAATGTCGTTTCACGTATAATTAAATGAAAAAATGATATGCCTAGTAGAAATTTTCGTTTGGCGTCATTTGTTTTGTTTTGTTTTTAATTGTTTTCAACTTGTTTGAACCAAGTGTTATCATCAGATGAAATTTTTTTGTGAAGATAATTTCAAAAAATTTTACTTGCTATAAAATTCACGAAAATTGAACTGGTACGTTGAATAAAAATTATTGCTTGAAATCTAACTCTTTTGATCTGCCCATTTTATGTTATTTGCTGTCGTAAACATGTGCCTGTGAGAAATATATTTGGAATATATTTTTAGTAAAAAGTAGCTCATATATATATATATATATATATATATATATATATATATATATATATATATATACGTCACCTCCCATCTCATTTTATCCTCTTTTTTTCCTATCTCTTTCGTTTTATTCTTGCATCTTCTTTCTTTCATTCTTGCTTTCTTTTTCTTTTCTCTCTCTTTTTCCTTTTTCTTTTTCTTGCTCGTTTAGAATCGAAATTTTTTCTCGGTATACAATATAAATTCCACATAATAATACTCCGTAATAAGCAACTGTCATTCTTATTGCCAACTCCTAATGCAATATCGAGGTGTAAATTTTTTGCATATAAATTTTTGTGTTTCTACAGCTATTTTTATTTCCACGAACTTGTGAATTTCTGGTGATCCGTAAAAGCTTGGGTCATTGTTAGTTAAGAAGTCCTTTTCTTTTTAATTAATGTCCCCTTATGTGCTTTACAAAATATTGTATTTTTTATATCATATCAATGTCTTTGATTGTTTTTTATTAGTTTATAGTTAGATTCATCTTCTAGTATTTCTTGAATTGCTGTTCCATATATTTTACTAAAAATGATTACAGCTTCTCTTGTCTGCTTCTTATATAATAATGTAATTCTCTATTGTAATCTTTGTCCGGGAAAATCTTTCATTTACTTTTTTTTTCTTAGGAGTCTTTTGTTTTTATTTCTTATTAAATTTCTCTATCAATCTAAATTTTCTTTCAAATATTTTGATTTTTTAAAAAATTATCTTTGATTGTTTTAATAGTTGGACAATATTCTAAACTTAGTTTTAATAAATCAATTAATTTGTATCTAATTCTTTGTTAATAGCTTAATGATTTTAAGTTTTATGTTGTTTGTTTTTCTACATTTGTTCGTTTGACTAGTCTATTCATTTGGTTTATGTGGTGTAAAAATGGTTTCTTTTTGTGTTGCTTAAATATGGTTTCATATTGCGTTGTTATTATTATTTCTAGGCCAATTTAAATTGCCTTAGAAATGTTTTCTCACCTTGCTGCTGTTATCCCTAGAGTAAACAAATATAATGTGATTTATCTATGACGATTATATATATATATATATATATATATATATATATATATATATATATATATATATATATATAGAGAGAGAGAGAGAGAGAGAGAGAGAGAGAGGGAGATGGGGGGAGACTTAGAATGAGTGAGCATTGCATATGACTGTGTTTCTTATTTAGGTTGTTCTACTGTAGCATAAATCCAATATCCTCTACTAGTTTCCAACTTAAATATAGCTTTCAGCTGAAACCAGTAGCCGCGAGCCATCCTGGAGAAAATTAATTACAGAAGACTAGAGGAAGCTAAGGTGTGATCAAAACATCTCAAGTCAGATGATGTTAAAAAGCAAACGAATTTGTTGTTCACCAATATTTTTTTAGTGACATTTTTGACATTTTCTCCCTTCAACCACGTGTTCCAGCTACACGCTGTTTTTCCTCCGATTTTCTCTTCTTACAGATCAATGGCACCATTTCGTGTTCTTTCGATAATAACATTTTTAAAAATCCACTCGACAATGAAACTTGGCAAGGGCCTTGGTATTTGTGTCGACTATATGGCGGCTAATACATACATACATACATACATAATACATACATACATTCATACATACATACATATATATATATATATATGTATATATATATATATTATTGTGTGTGTGTGTGTGTGTGTGTGTGTGTGTGTGTGTGTGTGTGTGTGTGTGTGTGTGTGTAAGAGATAGAAAGAGAGAGTATGTAAAAAGAATTGTATATCATAGTGAGATTTGTTATCAGTAAATTGAAATTAAATTCCTCAACATTAAAGAAAAAAATAATTTCCCGTTCATATTTCGAAAAGGTTATTAATTTTTGGTGTCTGCGACGTGCTGTATTACATATTTCATCTTTCAGATATTTACTATAATAAGTATGTAATGCTAACAAATTTGTAAACACGTTGGCTAGAGTCCCTGGGTAGAAGTGGCTAATGTTTTGAATTGTGATATTGTAATAAGTTAGTTCAAACTATCATCAGGTTATTATGTTCACTTTCGGACTTATACACCTTTGAGAAAGGTATGACTTCCTGTAACTGTCAGCTATGGTTAAAATAACACGACTGCTTTCGTTTCACAAGGGCATATTTGGCGGGAAATAACCCATGAATGTTAATATCCCTTTAAACAACGAAACTGAACCTTAACGAGATGCTAATAAGTAAACCGTCAAAAAGTTCGTTTGTTTGGGATTTAGGGGATATAAACCATTGTAGGTTATTTTATGCCAAATCCATTTTTATAAAAATAATCAGTTGTATTTCACACACTAGAGTTTCGAAAAAGTATACAATTAATTGTGAAAAATATTTCTATTTCAAACTATTCAGTTAAGTCAAACAGTTCTAATTAAAACAATTCACTTTAGTATAAGTATAGTTTTCGTTTAAATGTCAAAACAGTTCTATTTAAAAAAAAAAAACCAAGAGTTTAGCATACAAAAACGATACTATTTCAAACCATTCAGTTTAGCATAATACGCTGTTTAGTTATATTTACCCATAGATAGGACCCTATCAAGTGCTACAACTCTGGGCCAGAGAAGACCTGGAATCGATGGCAATAAAGAAGTAATCGGCATTCCTCCAAGCTCCAGCATTACTGGAATTTCACCATCGAATTGTTTACTATCATATCTAGGACACTCGTTGAAGGCGGGGTCTCATCCCTTTGCATATCTGCAGACGATGTATGTTACAGCACTAGCTGAGTCGGTGATCATGTATTTGTTAAAAAATATCGTTTTAAGATGGAAAACACGCGCGTGCGCGCGCACACACACGCACACAATGACAAATACTTAGTCTTTAGCCGTGGCATCAGTGAAATACGCAAAACACACTTTGTGACATAGTTAATTAGGTTATTAACCCTGGATTTTGGTATAAACTGTCAGGATTTTTTTAGAATTTCTGAATGTTTCAGTTGCTATATTGTTCACGTGGATTTCAAAATTGGTAAACGAAATTTATAACAAAAAAAAAGCTAAAAATATTCCCAATACATATGTGTGTATGAAGGTAGCAGGAAAAAATATAATCCAAATAGGTGAATATATCATGATGTGAAGTCGACGTTAACGTTTCGGTTATAATAACCATCGTCAGGACTTGGATATTATACTTTATATTTTTTCCTGCTACCTTCATACTGTCGGATTTTATCCATATTTACTTTCATACTGTCTTTTCGGAAAAAAACTAATACCAAATACATTCTTATATAACATTTAACATGGATGATTCACAATGATCTATACATATGAAAACTTATCTGTTGCGTATTTCTCAATAAACGGGAGGTTTTGTCTCGTTTCTTTGAAAAATCCTACATTTTCTAATATTTTTCCACGTGCCAAACACGTTCTAATGACTTTTGAATTTTGAACGCTATGTGCATGTTTATCTATCTTTTCGTTGTATATTTCTCATTTGCTCCTGTCATCTCAACAATCACCCATCTATATTGTGAACTATTTTATACCCAAGTCCTGACGATGGTTATTATAACCGAAACGTTAACGTCGACTTCACATCATGATATATTCACCTATTTGGATTATATTTTTTCCTGCTCCCTTCATACTGTCGGATTTTATCCATATTTACTTTCATATGTGTGTATGTGTGTGTGTATGTGTGTGAATTGATTGAAGAAATGCAAATATGAAAGATTTTGTTATAAAAATTGCATTTAATATCATTCTAATGGAGTAGGTATAGAGCTTTCAGGTTTGAAATTACAGATACAATAAATCCGTCATTAAATTTCTTCTGTTTTACACAGTTATTAAGGCGAGTGTCTGAGAAAAGTGGCCAGTCAAGCATTGAAGACGTCTCGTAAGTTTGGCTTACGATCGATAAGCCAAACTTACGAGACATCTTCACGTATAAATGATGTGATTAAGTGTTTATACACTTGAAATTCAAACAAGAGAGATTCCTTGTTTCTCTGGCTGTATAATATTTAGGGAATTAATCGATCATTTTTTCCAGTTTGAATGCCCCGCGTACAAACACCCAAATCCCATTATTTTTTCGTCTAAATGTCTCACGAACTAACATCTTATCACGTGCTCCTAATTTGTGCTATAGAGAATCTTGGCTATCCACTTTTATCATGCACCCATCTGAATATATTCCATGCATGTCCAGATAAAAGAGAACTGAAAAATAATCATTGCATTGAAAAAATCATATATATATATATATATATATATATATATATATATATATATATATAATGTGTATCATTCCCAGACAGACTGTGCCGTTGTATCACAACAGTTCAGTGAGGCTAAACACATAGGACGCTTCAAGCTTGGATAGAAACCCTCCCAACTTTACTTTTGACTTAGTATGATACTGCTCAGCCTCAGGTGACTTACATCAGCTCAGGGATCATAAGGCATTAATTTGTAGCTTTCGTTTGTTTATATTTTGCCTTACCGGATACTAGAGTGCTGAATTAATTATGTGTCTGTGTGTATGTGTGTGTGTGTTTATGTCTGTCTGTCTGTCTGTCTGTGTTTAATTAAACAGGAAGGACACTTCGTGTCTACTTATTCCATTTTGGAAGGCACCGTATTTTTCCCAAGTACTTTCGGCGCTATCTTCGTGAGAGCGAATAATGATATTGCAAACAAATGGAGGAATCACAAACATGCATGTAAAGAGTAAGAGGAATAAGATGTGGAAATGGAATATACGAAAGAAATGAATCTTACTAGTGGTAAGGGTAAGAATTAGCGGGAAATATGCAACAAGGAATTTAGAATGTGGCTGCTACATTCGAAGGTGATCTTTTGAGAATAAGTTTAGTTGATTTAGATATAGAGAGACTCAAATTTAGAATTGTCTTTTCTGTATTCTCTTAACTCGAGTAAAGGTAATTTCTTCCGTAAATTCCAACTCCACTTGTTATTTTTCCGACGCACAATCTAAATATATATGGCTTCTCATTGTATTTGTGATTTTATTATTCACTCCCTGGAATATGACTCAAAAAAAAGGTATACAACAGTATAACTTTTCTTTTTCTTAATCAACTTGTTTATTTGATATCCCTTTTTGGCTTTTTTTTAATTATTAATTCTTATTTTTTCTCATTATAATTTTAACAATATTTGATGATTTCCACGAAAAAAAAATTGTACGCCATATGAAGCCATGAGGTATTAACGCGACGAAATAATTTTGTAATTGCACGACAATTATCCATTGGGTTTTCTTCGATTTGCGTTACAGATATATCCGGTCCGTTTAAGGGTATCATATATCTTGATTGCCTTTCATTGAGCACTCCTGTAGAATTATATAACATGTCCATATATGCAATATTGGAATAATTCCAAACACACAGTATGTGGGAACTAACCGGATATATATATACATATATATATATATATATATATATATATATATATATATATATATATATATATATATATATATATATTTCTTTGGTTTCGTTGTTTTTTCTTAAAGAAATTATTGCTCTGTATTATTGGTACATTGAGCTCTTTACCAGGAAAATTTAAATATTCATTCATGAATAATTTCTTGTCCTGATGGAATTACTCCCAACTCCGGTTTAACTGGACTAAGTATATACACACACACACACACACACACACACACACACATATATATATATATATATATATATAAGATGGTTGTTATATGTCCAAAGAAATAATGAGCAGATATTTTAGAATAGGAAGGTCCACGAAGAGATTTGTATTTTTTTAATTCATTTATTTTGTTCTTGAATACGTATTATATATATATATATATATATATATATATATATATATATATATATATATATATGTTTCCAGCTTGTTGCTTTCGTCAGAGAACATTTGTGTAATAAGGCCTTTTTAATGAGATACTCAATGAGACTTGAATTCACTTTTGTTTCCAGTATAAATGACTTTTTTCTGGTCAGACTGGTTTATATAGGTTTGGGGTTTCACTGACGGCATTTTTTGTGTGCGTAAGTGTGTATCATGGGGAGTTTTGTGGTTTTAAAATTTACTAGTAGTTCCTTTTCCTTTTTTTGTATATGTATACATATGTCTATGTATGTGTGTGTGTTGATTTTTTTTTCTTTTGTTTGTGAACATGTTTATCCTAAGGTCTAGTTAATGGTATTAAATAAGATTTTAGTTTACTAGTGTTTGTAGTTTGAATGGTTTTTAATTTCTTGTATTATTATTATTATATATATATATATATATATATATATCTGGTTCGTCTAATTTGAATAGTTTTAGTGATAGGAGGCAGGTGGCCGTACAATAAGTGTCTTGTGGGGTGTTGCCGCCAGGACTTGTTCAAGATTGCCCGCAGCATTCTTGTGTAATTGCCGTCTAGCTTCTTCTCCTGCCGTTTTGTTAGAGTCCATGAACTCATTAGTGATGTACTCTAATGGACCCCCACACATGGCCGTGCAAAAGCAGGACAACCAGCACGAACATACATTCAGCAACTATGTGAGGATACAGGATGTTGTCCAGAAGACCTGCCTGAGGCGATGAACGATAGGGAAAAATGGTGAGAGAGGGTCAGGGATATCCGTATATATATATACGCGTGCATATTCATATGTATGTATGTTTATTTCCTTTTTTGTGCGTGTATGGTTCATGTTTTATATAACTTTAGGGTTGAATTTATCTATAAAATTTATTTCCTTTACTTGAAGTAGCGTTTAGTCGTCGTTTTGATAGATTGGATTAATATAAAATGTTCCTCTGCTACATTGGTATTGGTATTTCGAAACATTTAATTTTCTATTTTCTTCTATTTTGATATTACTCTTGTGAAGTGATGTCATTGTATTGAGCGCCTGTGTTGACCCAATGTATATTTTCTTTGAATTCGTTACATTGAATTATATATACTACGTTTTTTTGAGTTGCAGCTTAAGTTTTTTTAAATTTTGAATTTGGTTTCAGGGTTTTTGAACGTGTAGGATTTACTTTCTATAATTATATCACATATTTTGCATCGTTTTCTTTTTGCATTTGGTAACTCCTTATGTTGTTGTTTTTTTTTTTTCCGAATGAAGAAGAGGTGAGTATTCTTTTCAGATTTTTGGGTTGTCTCTGGCTTTTCATTATTTTTGTTGTGTCTAGTATTTTTTGAATTTGTCTTTGTTTTCAATTTCTTCCAGATTATTCATTATATCTGTAAATAGTTCTGTATTATTTATGTTGTAGTTTGCGACGCATGCTCGGGGTTTTTCGTTGTTATGTTTTTTCGGGCTCCTTAATTCCCTTACGGGTATTTTTTCTGTTAATTCCAATCCTTTATTTATTAGTGTTGTTGGATATCCTCTCTGGTGTAGGGTTGTGTGTAGTTATTTGAGGCGTGTTTTTTCTAGGTTTTTATCGGTGATTATTGTGTGTATTCTACGTGCTAGTGTGTAAGTGATGGATTTTATACAGTTTTAGGGGTGGTGTCTTTTAAAGCGGAGATATTGTTGGGTGTCAGTTGTTTTGTGGTAGATATCTGTGATGATTTTGCCATTTACGTTTTTTATGAGGATGTCAAAAACTAGTAATACTTTTAGGCTGTGTTACATAGTAAACATTATTTTGGTGTGTAGGTTTTGTAGTAGGTCGTGCTAATAGTTGATGTCACCCCCATGGGTACTTCCAGGATATGAAGTAATCGTTCAAGCATCTTTTCCATGATTTGGTAAAGTCTTCTTTTATATCGTTGCAATATTTTTTATCAATGATTTTATATAGGTTTTCTTCTAAATACGCTAGGGTTAGGATAGCATATGTTGGCGCCATTTTTGTCCCAATAGGTGTTCCTAGGGTCTGGATATAGTTAATGTTGTTGAATTGGAAGGGGTTATTGTTGAGGATTATTTCTATACCCTCTCTGATAAATTTTCTGTTAAATATTGCGTGTAGTGTATCTGGGTGTTTATCTATCCGAAATGAGATGGCTTGTTTTCCTAATTCATGGGGGATATTACTATATAGGTTTGTGACGTAAAATGTGATTATGAGTGTGTTAGGATCATTTTTTTCTGGTATGGAGTTTTAAAAAATCTATGTTGTCTTTAATACAACTTTTTATCTTATTTCGGAAAGGTTGTAGCACGATGTTTGCTCAGTCTGCTAGTCAGGTGTGACAGGCATGCCACAATGGGCCTGAATTTGCGGTCATTGGGGTGTGAGATTTCTATACATTCTGATTTTTGTGTTTCTATGGCGTTTATATGTATATATATATATATATATACACGAAATATCCAGTCAGCGTCCGCAGACAGCGGGTGTGGATTATTCTTGTATAAATGTATTAGTAGTAAATGAAGAATATATATGGGGATAGTCATTTAATCTACGAGCTTGGATTTTTTAGAAAATCCCATCTGCTATGGGATTCCTGGCATGTAGTCAAATTAGGATGGGTTGACCTACGGAGACGCCCTACTCTTTTTTCCAAATGTTTCTAACACTTACTGTTTTGACCCCCTCTGGCCTCGCCTGAGAATTTTAATAGTCTTTTTTTTCATAGTATACATACGAACTATAATTCTACATTTCCTGTTCTGCAACTTCAAGTATAGCATGTAAAAGTCATCTGATGAGACGGAGAGTATAGTAATATTCTCCGCCGAGATGAATGTACAATGACAACTTAACCAGGTTTGAGTTTCCATCTAATTACACAATATATATATATATATATATATATATATATATATATATATATATATATTTGTGTGCGTATATATATATATATATATATACGCACACACAAATATATATTCATACATAGACATTTACTCAAGTAAAAAACGCACAGGAAGACAGAGATAGTGTATACTGCTCGTAAAGATATTTAAAAATAGTAATCTTAAATACAAAGAAAAGCTCTATGTAATAGAATTAGGAAATAAAGTGGATTGGTAAATAGAAGAGTTAATAATATGATGTTTGCATCTTAAGTATTCTCTCTGTCACTTTATCTCCGATTAAAGAAAAAATCGGATTATTAGTGAGTGACTGTTAAAGTAACAATAGAATGCAGAGATATAGAATATTGATGAGTATCTGTATTCGTTGAAAAAAGGAACTTGAAATCTACAAAGGAATGCAGAGAGAAAGTCAGACGTCAATGGGAAAAGGGTATAAAAAAATTGGGGTTCATCATAAAAAGGGGTGTAAATAATAACATTTAAGTACTCTGGCTAACAAGAAGGCAACGGAATGGTTCAGCAACATGCATGACTTTGAAGCGTCTTGCTGTGAAAATCTTTAAGTAACGGCAAGTACCTTAAGGGTAAACCTTTTTACCTTAGTTTGATTTCATGCGATTTTAACGTGTCAACTTCAACTACTACTGTTACTACTAAAACTTAACAACAACAACAACTACTACTACTACTGCAGGTGCTACTACTACTACTACTACACACACACACATATATATATAAATATATATATATATATATATATATATGAAGATTATAGTATTGTAAAAGTTAGGTTGTCTGTAGTTTTGATGTTTGGAAATAAGTGTTAATTTTTCATAATAGTCATACTGTTTTTTTGTTGTTTTCTTTAACAACCAACACTGTTACAATGAATATATATATATATATATATATATATATATATATATATATATATATATATATGTAAGGTTGGCGAGCGTAGTCGAGTGTGACCAAAAGGCTCCTTTTTCAATAGCTACTGCACCGAGGTGTAGGAGAGGGTTCTACTCCTTTCCCTGGATTGCTCCACTTTACCCTCGATACGTACCTTATGTTGCTTAGTGTTAACTAAGGAGGTATCAAGTACTATTTTTAAAGTCTTTGGTGTGACGCGACTTTGGATTGAACACCGGTCTCTCGGATCGTTGGCGAACACTCTACCCACGGGTCAGTATGTGTGTGTGGGAGTGTGCTCTCGCGTGCGTGTGTGTCTGTGTCTTTGTATGTATGTGTAAATAAAAATAGACGATTAGGAAAAGACGCAGAGATAAAGCAATTCCCTTAATGTTATGGTTATAAATATATATTTTTTAATATCAAAGAATCTATGCATATGAGTGTTTGCGTCGCTGAAGTATCTATCCATCTCTCAATCTCTCTCTATTTCTCTATCATTCTCTCTCTCTCTCTCTCTCTCTCTATATATATATATATATATATATATATTATAGAAATGAATCGATGTGAATTTATAAACTGGGAGAAATTATTCTCATCAATGTATTGTTTATTAATAAACTCGGAGAAATATTTTTTTATAAACCGTTTCTCCCGAGGGAGTTGACACTGAACCACATCCTTCTTACATTTCTACGATTAAAACATTTGGGGTTGATTTTGAATTTAATTATTTTCCTTCCTTCTCCTTAACCGGTTTCCCAGATTTATCTAACATTATTTACCCACACCCCGAGAAAATATGAGAATATTAGTTAGAATATGAGACACAGAAATCGTTACGATACCTATCTCCGTTTGATTATGTGGAAAGGACATGAGATGAAACTCTTCTCAAAGAATAATTATATATCATCATAATCATCAAGTGATGCTGCAAAGACGTATTTCATTCTCTGTAAGTATGTCTCCTAGACAGTATCGAGTGTCCATATAGAGATGATATATGTAAAACTCTGGTAGTCGGCAAGCATGGATGTGTCCATACTTAGGAGTCTACAGTAGAACGTCGCTTATGCTTTCGTCCCTGCAACTCTTGCACTCTTCAACGTGTCTTCTTCTTGCGTGGTATTTGTAAGATTGGAGGCAAGTATCCGTACAGTTGTTCATGGAAATAGTACAGTTACTGTAGAGTTGGATAGGTTTCTTTGTTTAATAGCATATCAAGTTTCTTGCTTATTCAATTCGAAATCCATTTTTGTAGAAAAACAGTAGTTGTAATATTCAGCACGTTGTTCATGCAGGGTAATGAAATATAAAATAATCCTTCCAAATTTTCCTAATATTCAAGACAAGTTTATTCATGTTTTTGAATAGTTTTCTGACTAGAATGTAAAAAAACACGATTTATTGCCATAATTTAAAAAAACCAACGAGAAAATTAATGTTCAAACAACATAAAATTTGGTTTGGAAATACGGTAATAATGTTGGTAAGCCCTCTCGGCTGGGGCCTCAGAGTACGCCTGTTATTTAATGACCGAGGGATTTCGTTTTATATAACTTGCCTTTGGGCTAAGTTAGGATGAGAACCTTTTGGCTCAGTGCTTGGGTTAGTTAGGTGCAAACATGAGCGCAGGTGTTCACGCGCACGAGGTGCGGACGTGTCACTCAGAGATGTCACAATAAAAATCCCAGATAAGGATGTGACCAGGGAAGTAAATGACGTCATGCACCGCAAGCGTGCGCAGAGTATTTAGGGGATTAGAAAAAAATCAGTCGGTGGAGTTTTAGCGCCCGAAGAAGACTGTTGAATTTCGGAGCTCGCCGTGGCCTAGCAGCGGGTGCACACGTGGTTTGGGTCAGATGGAAAAGTCAGGTGTATCTCTCTCCTTATGTCGAAAAACCTTTAAACTCAAAGGTAATAAAAAGTTTCGTACCTGAACTAAGAAATCGTAAGTGTTTTTTTGTGTTTCGGGATTCCTATATTATCTATATATATGAGTTGTGAACATTCTATGTACATTTCCCATATTCATCATGAGTATGTTACACGCCGACTGCCTGTCTTCAGAGGGGAAAACTGCTCTCAGCGAGAAATGACAGTAAAGAATTTGATTGTTGGGCTTCAGTCCTAGAGTTTTGGGTAATGTGGAATACTCCTTTATTATTATTAATCCCAAGTCGACTCTGATCCGGAGTAGCAGTAGTTGTTACGATCGTATATATTGGTTTAAGAGAACTACTTAAGATTTACTATACCGACAACTATTTAAATGAGTACAAACAAACGGTTAATGTTGTATAAATGTTCGTATTACAAAAATGTATATGAAACCATTTAACTGTGTGTACAATCGAATGAATAATGTTGAACAGCATTAACTGTATTAGATTACAATGTTTGCTACTCTTTAATTATTTATAATACATGAAACCATTTAACCGTGTGCAAACAAATGATTGATGTTAAATTTTATCATTATTGTTACATAACAAGACTTAGAAAGGTTAACATTTAGAAATTAATAATGTCAAATCGACTTATTTATGTTGAATAGCAATACTTAAAACCATTTCATTGTGTTCAAATAAAACTTTTACGACGGATAGAAACACTTGAAACGATTTCACAGAGTGCAAATCAAATGATTGCTATTCGACAGCAATACTTGAAACCCTTTAACTGTGAGCAACAAATGATTAATATTAAAGAGAATAGCTACAGCTAAATAGAAATATTTGAAACCATTTAACTCCGTTCAAAAAATACATTCTAGCATTTTCAAATAAATGTTACCAACAAATTATTCACTTAAATCATATATATATATATATATATATATATATATATATATATATATATATATATATATATATATATATATATAAGAGGTTTTGGAATTTCACAATCATCAAGGGTTGATATGTCATTAAAACAAATATCCGAACCAAAAAATGTTTTTGCACGAATTGTATGGAAGAATTTAATTGTCAAAAAGTATATGGAAAATTTTCTTTAAGATAAAATCTATGCCAGTTGATTTCTAAGTGGTATGTTAATATTTGTAAGCCTGGGAAATCAGTTTTTGGAATCATAGATTTAAAACAGAAATTTGAAGGAGCGGAAAGCTAAAAAAATATCCCTGTTGCTAGGGTAGAGTCTTTTCTTTACTTAAACAAAAAGTACAATTTTTCTACTCAACGTAAGCTATCTATTAAATATAAGTAATGTCCAAACATTTCTATTTAACCCATAGATGTGACCAGAAACGTTATTACTACTCAGGTTCAGAGTAGACCTACAAGTAACGGATAGGTACTTTAAACTCCTTAAAGATCAAGAAAGAGCGGAACTGTTCAGTGTCATAACCATGATGTGAAGAATAGAGTAAGGTTGAGAGAAGAAGAAGAAGAAGAAGAAGAAGAAGAAGAAGAAGAAGAAGAAGAAGAAGAAGAAGAAGAAGAAGAAGAAGAAGAAGAAGAAGAAGAAGAAGAGCAGCAGCCTTTACATAGAAGTAGAATTACAAACTCATTTTTAGAAGAAAGAAAAAAGAAAGAAAGAAAAAAAGAAAGAAAGAAAGAAAGAAAAAAAGTGTTGAAAATATGAAATGAAAACAAAGAATAAGATAAATAAAATTTCGTCGAGTAGAAAGAAAAATTCTGACGAGGTGGGAAACAAAACTTTCTGAAAAGAAAAATGAAGGAAAGAAAAACTGTGGCTTTTTCGCGGGAAAAATGAAAAGAGTCCGAAAAGAAAGAAAAAAGAGAGAGGGGAAACGCGATTCAATTATTTTGCGTTGTTTATCCAATGGCTAATTTTTCAAAATAATCCAACTGTCACATTAGAAACGAATGTTCCAATTTTTACTTCAACAGATGCAATAACATTTATGCCTCTAACGCTGTTTATGTTCATATGCATTTTTGCCAGTATTTATCTGCGATAAATAAAGAAAGAAATGCTATAAAATAACAGTTTGTCTGCAATATATATCTTTCAGCATATTGTTACTGAGCATGCGCAGAACAGAAAACAACAACAGAATTATCCGATAAATGGTTTCAATACTGCATGGCATTTTTTTGCGTGTTGTATTTTGATGAGGGCAGATATATGTAATAAAATTGCTCTCAATAATTACGAGGAAACGGATAACAAGTGTTTTCCAGCAAATATTGTAAACAATTTTGCGACATTTTTATAGCTAGCTAATGTTCTGAATGCAATGCAAGTAAGCACAATTTCGTATGTTTTTAATTCGCCTTGAACGTGGTTTTAGCAAATATTTTATTCATCTTAATTCAAAATCCCCCGCTTCCTCAATTAATTATGGCTTAAATATATTTACACGTCGCTTTGGTTGCAACTCAATCGCACGTTAACGAAATAAACTAAAATATTTCTTAGGAACGATTGATGAAAGTGTTATATTAATGAAATACTTCAATGCTATATTATAACCAATGCTATTCACGGCAAAATATATGCAACACGCCTTCTATAGACCCTTTTTGTTTTTCACTTTTACTCGGACATGCAACTCCAGCGGGTGCTTAATTTAGATGCGTTAGAATCACCTCTCCGTCCGCAATTAAAAAAAAAAGATTATAGAAATAACAAGCGCGTATACATTTTTTATAGCATGAACTTTCATAATTTCTTCAACAGTTTTTGTTCGAAAAGTACTCTGTAACATTGTAGTAAATAATACCTGGGCGTGAATT
Organism: Sepioteuthis lessoniana; assembly: GCA_963585895.1. Taxonomy (NCBI): domain Eukaryota; kingdom Metazoa; phylum Mollusca; class Cephalopoda; order Myopsida; family Loliginidae; genus Sepioteuthis; species Sepioteuthis lessoniana. The sequence goes on from OY757912.1 coordinate 103,491,923, forward strand.
GTAAAACTATTTTAAAAAAGCCAGCAGTCAAAAGAAAGACGAACTCTCAGAATTCAACATCTCTTCTACAGCACCAGGTGTAACGAGATATGCCTAATCTAGTATATAGTACCAAGTCAGTTGTTTTCAGTTGTGACGGGAGCTGGTCATCAAGTCGTTCTGTGAATACAAATATATATGCACACACACACACACACACACACACACACACACACACACACACATATATATATATATATATATATATATATATATATATAACATCATCATTAAGTCGTGCCGATAGTATGGCGTTCCCTGACTGTCACACGCTTACAAATAAATGATGCGAATAAATTATTCACTCACACACACGCACACAACATTTACATAATTAAACACTCACACATGCCTATATATGTATATTGAGAGAGAGAGAGATAGAATATTTACCCAATTTTTTCTTGCTTTCTTTTTTTCTGGGGTTATAGTAACGAGACGTATTAATTTATGTATCAACTGTGTTTTTTGTATGTGTATAGTAAAAACGATCGTTACAATTGTGCAAATAATATATCGCTTAAAAATCAATACTTCATCTGTCTCATAATTGTTTTTAAATTTATTGATTAAATCTATATTGCGCAAGTTACTAAAAACATATATATATATATATATATTATGATCCACTCTCTTTTTTTTGTTGGGTGGTATGTGAGGAAAGTATGGGAAATGAAACTATTAGCCTTTGATATTGATGACTTAAATTCTTTCTTCGAAGATTTGTCGTATCTATGAACCAATACTTCACACCCCTATTATTTTAGTGTGAGGAATACAGTTCGGATACTTGTACCAGATGAAATATGTAACAGTTTGATAATTCGTCGTGCTAAGCAATGTAAAACAATAAATGACGAATTGATGATATTTCATTGCCCAAGGATATTTAATGAAATGGATACAGAAATGTCTTGAGAAAGTAAATGAGTAATTTTTAAAGAAAAGTCCTATCATAGAGTTGAAGGGTCTTTCGGTATTAGGTGAGAGTCCTTGACAGAATGAAAGTTGTTGTGTGGAGATTTGCAGTGTCTGTTGGGACGAGTAAGACTCCTTCCTCGTCGGAAGATTCACAGACATGTGCTTTCAGGGTGTTGAGGAAGGAATCAAGAGTGAGAGAGGGAGGAAGAGATCTTAATATCATAGAAAATAGCATAGAAAAAACAAGCATACAATAAGGAGTTCAACATTTAATGCTAACCACCTCTGCAAAACAAACATCTTTTTCGACAGTTCTACCAATGCCAGTGATAAAACAAATATTACCACCTTCTATATTACCTTGCTCGGTATATTCTCAAACTAGAACTTACTCATTATCGGTTGAGTCATAGATGCTCAAATTGGCAAATATAAAAATATTAGATTTTGCTTACACAATTTCCCGAACAGAAATGGATAATATAAAGCAGATATCTCACTTGAGAAATGTCTTGCATGCCTAAGCCTTAAATTCCAAGAACAGTTGAGAAGGTTATCGATACCTATTCAAGAAAACGTTAAGTTAAAGCTAGACTATATACACATAACTAGGGAATAGACGAACATCGATTTGGACTGTAAGGTATACTCTTTTAAAAGTGTACTGTTGTATAGTCACAACC